>JAOXYD010239150.1:0-17265 GCA_028565735.1 Pinacopodium congolense | reverse complement strand
GTTTTAATATATTTAAATTTAAGATTCAAATTATATTTAAATTTGAATAAGTTTTAAATTATTTTATTTAGATTCAACCAGAATTGAATATAAAAAAAGTTGTTTAAATTATATAAAATTATACTTAAACCAAACTATTTTTAACTTAAAAATTTTATCAATTAAAAGTAATTATTACTATATTATTTGCACTATAAATATGTTTCTATTATTTTCACATATATATAATATCATAAATATTGAATTTGTAAAAAAAAACAAAATATTTGTATGATTTTTTGAATTTTTTGAATTTTAATTTAATACTTTATTAAAAGAATATAATATTTACAGTACGTATTTTTTTTAATTATTATCAATTTTATTTTAATTATTAAAATAATTCATTAATTATATTTAATATAATTTAGATCCTTATAGTTTGATAAACTATCAATTTAATCCC
Source organism: Pinacopodium congolense (assembly GCA_028565735.1). Classification (NCBI taxonomy): domain Eukaryota; kingdom Viridiplantae; phylum Streptophyta; class Magnoliopsida; order Malpighiales; family Erythroxylaceae; genus Pinacopodium; species Pinacopodium congolense. The sequence goes on along the minus strand of JAOXYD010239150.1, from coordinate 16,820 downwards.
TATAATTTGATAAACTATCAAATAGATCTCTAAAATTTTAAATTACTTTCATTATTCGTCCAATACCATGTAACATGTCCTCGTGGTGTTACGTAAATGTGCCACATGATGCTGCCATTAGGCCATGTGACACTTCCGTTAACAGAGAGATTAAGATTAAAGTAATTTAAAATTTTAAAAAATTATTTTATAATTTTAAAATTATAAAGACCTAATTGATAATTTACCAAAAAATAGGAGGCTTAGATGAATTTAATCATTTCTTTAATTTATGTCAATTTCAAATTCTTTTTGAAGATTTTACAAATATTAAAAAAATTTAAATTTTTATAAAAATGTTAATAGTTAAAACGTTTCTTTAATTTACAAATAAATTGACTGCCATTCATAACTCTTATACAACTAATATTGTTCAATTGCTTATATAATTTTTAAATTATTTATTGATGTATAAAAAATGTTCTAAATAATATTAATACAAACGGTCACCATCTATTTCTCAGTTAGTAGTCTATCTATAAATTGAAATCTTTTGAAAGTGAAGAATCACTGGTACCAAGAATTTTTTTTAGAGAAATTTGAAATTACATGTATCACACTCAGTAACTCAAAATTTGAGATGATTTTGGTTGAGTATTTGATCATTTGTGTGCATTGGTTTGTCAAGACATCAAAACTGTCCAGTTTTGAGTGTTCTTCATTTAATCACAAAGTTCATCACATATATCAATTCTGGGTGCATAAAATCATTACTGCTCGTTCACATAAGGTGTTAAGATTGTTTTAGTATTTTTGGATTGATTTTTAAGCACTTATATTTGAAGTTCGAGCTGAATATCCATTAAGTGCTTAATCTGTCCAGAATTTGTAAATTGCCTATTGTGATCATATTGCTTGACCTTATACATGTTTTTGTGTTTGAATTATGTCATATTAAGTTTGTTTAGGCTTTCAAGATTGCAATTGTCCATTCATATCATTAATTGAAAGCATATGCCCTTAGTTTAATTGTGCATTAAGTGAAACACTTTTCAAAGTGTATTTGGTTACTTGATTTTGGGGAATTTAAAGTATTTGGTAAATTGTGGATTGTATAGGCTGCTCTTTGCCTTGAAAATATTGAGATAGGTTCCTCTTGACCTAGAATAAAATTGTGGTTGTTGGGTTACTCTTCATCCTTGGAAAGTAAGATTGTAAATGTTACTCTTTACCTTGAAAAAGATTATACTTGTTTTTATTAATTAGTATAGAATCATCTAACAAGTAGTTGGAATGGAGACGTAGTCTATCTTTGGGGTAGGTGAACTTCCTTAAAAAATTACCTTGTGTCTTTCTCTAACTCTCTTATTGCATTTACTTTGACATCTGCACTAACATTCCATATTAGGTTGAATATTGGTTTAATGATTGCATTTAGTTTTCCAATTGAATTAGGATGCTAGTTTTGAGTTTGCAAAAAGTTTTTAATACCTAATTCACCTCCCTCTTGAGTGCCATAAGACTTACATGAGTGAAGGGCCATTAAGGAATTTTGAATAGGGGAACCTTAAACTGATCTGTTCTTATTCAATAAAAATTGGGAGCCCTAAAAATATAAATATAAATATAAGTGTCTCCTCTTTTATGAGAGGAGAACTATTATGGGCCTTTTAATGGGAGAATCCCTAATCTAATCCTTTCTTATTAAATAAAATTAAGGAGCCATTGTTGAGAGATCTCTAATGGCTCCTTTTTGCAAAGGAGAAAGATATTTCTATCTAAGAAAATAAAGACAAAAATGTTCTCTTTCTTTATGAGACGTAGGCCATTAAGAGCTTTCAATGATACTCTTAATTTGATTTTTTTCTTATTAAATAAAATTAAGAAACCCTTATTTGGAAAGTTTCTTTACCTCTTCCCTTCTTTCTCTCCTTTTAAAGGGAGTTATTTCTGTCTAAAAAGCAAAAAGATAGAAATTTTCCTTCTTTGATGAGCCGAGAGATATTAGGGGCTTTAAATGAAGGGCCTCCTAATCTAATCATTTCTTATTAAAAAAACATTAGGGATCCCCCTATTGGCTCCTCTCTTATATAGGATAGGAATATTTTCATCTAAAAAGGACAAAAAAATCTCTTTTTATATGAAAGGAGATCCTTTAAAGAGTACTCAAGGACTCTAATTAATCTTTTCTTATTTAATAAAGCTAAGGTATTACCTATTAAGATTTTGTCAATAGGATCCTTATCATAAAAAGGAGGGTATTTCTGTCTAAAATTAAAAAGACAAAAATTTCACCTACTCTTTATGGTGTTCTAAATAAGGGACTCACTAGTTAATATTTTCTTATTTAATAAAACTAGGAAGTATTCCATTGGTAGTACCTTAGTAGCTCTCCTTTCATAGAAAGGTATATTTCTTTCCATAAAATGCAAAAAAATATATAAATTCTTTTTCCTTTATTAGATGGAAGCTATTAGGAACTTTTAGATTGGAGGCTCCATATTATAGTCTTTTCTTATTTAATAAAACCAGGAAGCACCTTGTAAAGAGCTATCTAGTATCCCCTTTAATAAAAAAGAGGGATATTTTTACCCAAAAAGTAAAAAGATAGAAATTCTTCTTCCTTTATAAGAGGGGATAAGAGTCCTCTAATATGATTCTTTCTTATTAAATAAAATTAGATTAGCCTTTGTTGAGGACCTCTTAATGGTTCTTCACTCATAAAGGAGGGATATGTCTTTTCAAAAATAAATAAATAAAAGTTAGAAATCCCTCCTTCTTTGTGAGGAGCCTTAAGGAGCCATCAGTAAGGAGGTCTCCTAATCTAGAACTTGCTTATTTAATAAAACTAAGGAGCTCTTCATTAGGAGTGACCTAGTGCCTTCCTCTAATGAGGTTATATTTTTCTCTAACATTTAGAAAGACAAAAATTTCCCTTTGTGAGAGAGGGACTATTAATGAGTTTTCGATTAGAGGGTTTGTTTAAAAGATAAGGATTATTTCTGTTAAGAATAATAAAAAAAAAGAAATTTCCCCTCATTTTTAAGAGAGAGCTATTAAACGATTTCAATGAGGGAGTTCCTTAATCTAATTCTTCCTTATTCAATAAAATTTTAAAGTTCTTATTAGGAGTCCTCTATTGGACCCTTACTCTCAAAAGAGGGTAATAATTTTATTCAAAAAATAAAAATATAATAATGTTTTCTTTATAAGAGAATGTCATTAACAGGCTTTTAAAGGGCCCTTAATATTATCATTTTTTATTTAATAAAACTAGAGCTCTCACTAATGGCTCCATCTTATAAAAGAGGGGAGTAATTATGCTTTTAAGAAATAAAGGACTTAAATACCCCACAATTTGTGAGAGTCATTAAGGGCTTTAAATGGAAGGCTTATGGCCTAATCCTTTCTTATTTGATAAATCTATGAAGCATTATATTGCAAACTTCTTAATATCCCCTCTCTTACAAGGGAGGAGTATATTTCCTTTCGATAATATAAAAGAATGTAAATACCCTTCCTTTGTAAGAGGAGAGTTAGTAGGGGACAAAGCCTCCTAATCTGGTAATTTTTTATTCAATAAAACTAGAGAGCTGCTATTAGGAGCCACCTAGTGCTTTCTTCTAATAAAAGGGAGAAATATTTCTATCAAAAAAATAAAAAAGACAAAAACTCCCCCTCCTTTGTGAACGGGGCCATTAAGAATTTTTTATTAGAGGCTTCTTAGTCTAATCCTTTTTTATTAAATAAAATTGAAAATGTCCTCATTAAAAGTCTTTTAATAGCCTCCCTCTTACAAAGAACGAAAATATTTCTATTTAAAAAAAAGACAAAAAGGTCTCCTTGTTTATAAGAGAGGAGCTATTAGGAGGCTTTCAATAAAAACGTTCCTAATCTAGTCCTTTTATATTCAATAAAATTAGGAAATCTCCTTTAAGGTCTCTTTAGTGGTACCCACTCAGGAAGAAAAGGGATATTTCTATCTAAAATATTAAAAAAAATATAAATGTTCCCCCACCTTTTTGAGAGGCGAGCCATTAGGAGGCTCTTAATAGGGAGGCCCCCAAGTCTATTCTTTTTTTATTCAACAAAATTAGGGAGTCTCCATTAGGAATTATCTAGTTTTCCCTTTAATAAAGAAGGAGGATATTTTTGTCTATAAAACAAAAGTATAAAAATTAACCCTTCATTATAAAAAGGGATGAAAGCCCTTAGTCTGATCCTTTCTTATTTAAAAAAATTGAGGAAGCCCCTATTGGGAGCCTCTTAATAGCTCTTTTCTATTAAAAAAAAGGTATATTTCTTTCTAAAAATATACAAAGATAGAAATGTCTCCTCCTTTATGAGGGAGTAGTCATTAACGGATCTCAATAAGAATGCTAATAATATAATATTTTCTTATATAATAAAAATTTCCTTCTTTATAGAAGAGGTCCTATTGGAGGGCTTTTGATTGGGGTCCCTAGTACAATTCTTTCTTATTTAATAAAAGGTAATAATTAGAGAGCCCCTAAGTTGAGGGCTCTCTTGTAATTTCACTATAAGTTTTTTAGTAAATTTGTAAATGAGTGAAAGGCAAAAATGTGAATGTGCATTTAAAATTATATCAATTGACTGATATACCCTTAAATAATGATAAAATTTATAAAAAAAGAATAAAAATGTAAAATCATATTTTAAAAAGTGGTAGAGATGATTAAGGAACGTGACTCCCTAATCACCTCCTTAATAAAATTAGGGAGGCCCTCATAACCTCTCTCTTACATATAAGGGGATATTTATGACTAAAAAATAAAAAGATAAGCATGCTTCTTCTATTGTGAAAGGGAGTCGTTATGAGGCTTTTAATCATGGAATCCCTAATTTAATTTTTTCTTATTCAATAAAACTAAGGAATTTCTGTTGGGAGACTTTTAGTGGTCATCTTTAAAAAAAAAGGGAGATATTTTTATTCAAAAAATAAAATGACATAAATGTTCTCCTCCTTTGTGAGAGATAAGTCGTTAAACAGTTATCAATGAAGTATCATCTGATGTGATCCTTTCTTATTTAATAAAATTAGGAAACCAATATTCAGAAATATTATATCACAAATGAAGGAGTTATTTTTGTCTAAAAAATTAAAAAAAAAACTTCTTTTATGAGAGAGGAGCTATTAAAGACTTTTAATGAAAGATCTTTTAATCTAATCTTTTTTTTTATTTAATAAAACTAGTGAACCCCTATTAGAAGCTATTTGTTAACCCGTCTCTCACAAAAGAGGGATATATTTATGTTTAAAAAATAAATCAAAATCAAAATTTCCTTTTTTATAAAGAGGCCATTATTGAGAATCATAATTGTTCTCTTCTTATTTAATATAAGTAGAGTGCTAACTTTTTGGATCCCTTTACAGTCCTCTCACGAAGGAAAAGAATATTTCTAAACAAAAAATAAAAAGACAAAGTGCCCCTACTTTGTAAGAGGTCATTAAGAGACTCTAAATAAAGGGTCAAATACTTTGATCATTTCTTATTCAATAAAATTAGGGAGCATTTTGTTAATATCCTTCTAGTGGCCCTCATCTCATAAAGGAAAGGTCAATTTTCTTTTAAAAATACAAAAGGACGGAAATACTTCCTTTTTCATGATAAGGGAGCAATTAGGTGACTCTTAACAGAGAAATCCCCTAATCTAATCTTTTTTTTCTTTATTCAATAAAATTAGAGAACTATCTAGTGTCTCCTCTAATAGGAAGGAGATATTCTTATTCAAAAAAATAAAAAGATAGAAGTTCCTTCTCTTTTGTAAGAGGGGAGCCATTATATGCTTTTTATTGAGAGCATCTTGGTCTAATCCTTTCTTATTTAATAAGATTAGGGATACTTCTATTAAAAATCTCCTAATAGTTTCCTTTCATAAAGGAGGAGGGCATTTCTGTTTACAAAATAAAAAGACAAAAATACCCCCTTCTTTACTAAAGTGGGGCCATTAAAGAACTCTCAATGAGAAGAACCTATTATGATCCCTTCTTATTAAGTAATATTAGGGAGCCCCTCCTTGAGAGCTCCCTGGTATCCTCCTATCAAAAAGGAGAGGGATACTTACTTAGCTGCAACATTAACTCTAATACTAAATTAGTTAGTCTTAACTTTGATACTAATTGTCATGGGTTTGGTATTTTACCAACAAATCATGTGGCATTAACAAATTCCTTGGCTAATAATGTTAGTCAACCTTCCTTCTAGTACTTATTTTAAATACTTTTCTCAAACACTTAATGGAAGCAAACAAGAAAGATGGTAAAAGATAACATTAAAACTTAGAGAATTTAGAGAATACTTGTATTGTATAAAGAATGCTTTACAAAGCATGGGATATGAGGTGATGACACAAATGAAACCCATAGATTATTTATAATTTTCCACTCCTTAATAGATGGTTAGGATTGTTTAAATCTAATAGCTTATAATAACTATCTAGAATCATGTCTACAATTTTTTACCATTCAATGAGCTAATTAAAATATTTACAATATTTTTAAGTCTTCCACTTCCCTCTAGACTCATGGAGAGTCTTTAGAATTTTGGGATCAAACTTATCTTCTTAGTAAGGAAATTTAATAATTCGTAATATCCTCTCTTATCCAACTTAGTGATGCCCTCATCACATCTATTTTGTATTCCTCAATGTGTTTTTTGTAGTTCTACAATGTGAATTCATACTCTCAACTTACCTCATTATCTAGTGGTCCTTTCTATTTGAGGAAGTACCATATAAAGCTTGGATGGGAACCCCTCTTCAAAATAAACTCGTGTGTTACCTCTTCAAAATAAACTTGTGTGTTAAAGTCTCATTCACTTTGCGATCGAGCAATGTTATAATCATTGTGGATGCTCTTTTTGTCTCGCCCTTACTTGACTCCTCTTTGTCCTTATTGTAGGGCTTTAACAAACTAATATAGGTTAGTTTACCAATGCATTTTTCTACAAGAAATGGACCCTCATAGCACTGCACTAACTCCTTATGTACCTTAGGAAACCTTCAATTTTGATGGGAAAAAAGTTTCATGAACACTAAGTTTCCTTCCTTAAAATTCCAATTGTCTCCTCTTAATATTAACCTATTTCTTGATCTTCTTTATGGGCGTTGCTAGATAGACTTATGTTATGCTAGACTTCTAATGCCATCCCTTGGTAAACTTGTACGTGATATGACTTGGACTCTTTTCTACTTATCTTTTTAACTCACTAGATAAGCCTTTACATAAGTCTCGATGTTGTCCTGTATTTAAGGCTAACAATGAGCATGCTCCAAAAATGTCAAAATGCGATGTGCTCCTAGATGTTCCTCCCATAATAAGACATAACATTCTTTTATGCTCTCATTCCACAACCCTTACCCCTTTAACATATGCACTCGAACTCTTTTGGTAATGAGCAACCTATCCTTTAACTAAAATCTACATGTCTTCCTTTAAATTGTCAATTCTCCCAAACTCTTGGCTTGCAATTCACGCTCTATCTCCTCTTTAATATGACTCACCAAAGGTAAACTCATACTTGCAATTGTTGCTAGCTTTGAATTTCTATTAAAAGAATTCCCCATTAGGTTTTCTCTAATCAAATTATACTCCATCACTAAGTCAAACCAAATTGAGAAAGCTTGCCATTTAATTTGCCTTAATGTAAGTTTCTTTTGGTTAAGAAAGTAACTTATTGCCAAATTGTTCATCTTCATTACAAACTTGGATCCTTCATTTAACTCCTTAATTCTTCAAACTCGGGAGGAAATAGGGTGGCACCTTACTCTATCTCAATCTCATGATCCACCTTTCTCTTTAGTGGAATTCTTTTTAGTAACTCAGGAGGCATCACCTCCTTAAACTCTTCTAGGACTTTGGTTAATTTTTTAGGTAGCTCTTTCGGTAATGAAACTTCATTTTCCTCCTTTTTGACTACCAAAAACATGGTTCATGCCTTCTTAACTCCTTTAAATTTTCATATGGTTGAAGTTTGCTTAGCTTGAAGGCTTGCCTGTCTCGATAATGGCACCATACACATATTGCATTCCTTCAAAATGTATACGATGTTAGTGAACAAAATTATTATCACCTTAACATTATCTACGACTTCTATGTTAACCACTATAGGATAATAATCCAAAGAAATAACTGAAAGGTTATTAAGGCTACATTACTCACCTAGGCTTACTTTGATGACTCGGACACTTCCAAAGACGAAAGTTAGCTTTAAGTTTATTGATTTTAGCCATCCTTTCCACTTAATATACTTGATACCTAACTGTTTAGCTTCCTCCATTAGGATGAAATTATTAGAAGCTCCGATATCTGCTAATGATTTCACCACTTGGCTATTAACCTTAACTTCCATGAATAAACATTTCTTCTTCTTAGACTTAGGTATCTCTGGTTTTGCTAATAGAAGTTGCAAGTATCCCATATTTATTTCTTCACGTTGCATCTCTTAACTTTCTTCAACTAAGGCTGGGAGCTTGGCCTTTTTTAGGCATTTCTTAGCTTTATGTGATCCATTATAAAAGAAGTTTTTAAGAATGGGCTTGTTCTCTTTTTTCTCTTCCTTGATGTTCTTGCCTTTTCTCTAATTTTCTATGCTTGTAAGGCCTTCCTTACCTTGATAATCATCTCCCATACTCTTTCCTTTGCCACCATTGTCTTAAACTTTACAAGTGACTCAGTAATAGAAATGGTTGTAGCTAGATCTTGGGCTCCATGCCATTGGATCTTTACCTTTACCTAATTTTGAAGGTCATCCTTGAAGGCAAAGAATGCTTCTTTGTCAGAATAATCGACTTTCTCTAAAATAACTTTGAATAATTCCTTCATGTACTCCCTTATACTTCCCTTTTATTAAAGATACCTTAGCTTAGCTCTTACCTCCTCCTCGGCATCATCGGGATAAATTTTCCTTTTAACCTCCTTTTTAAACTCTTTTCATGTATTGATGATAAAATTCCCTCTCTTGATGTTCCCATATCTCCTTTTCCACCATACCAGTACAGTATCCTTAAAGTAGAGAGTGGCAATATATCCTTTACAACACCTAATTCTTTGAAATATTGTTCCAAACTCCATAAAAAGTTGTCCATCTCCTTCACGTTCCTTGACCCCTTAAATGACCTAGGCTTTAGAACATCTACCTTTAGAGGATTAATGACTATTGTTGACATAACACTACTTTACCCTTGAGCAACTATCTTCTTATATGTAAAGGACTAACTTATCCTTTGTCTCCTTTAATTCATTAAAGACCCATTAAAGCTCTTCTCTCAATGGAGCAATGTTAGATAGGATTATTTCTTTTAAGACCTCTACTTGGTCTACACATTTGGAGAGGGTCATGTTCAAGGCACCTTGCATCTCCTCATGATAATATCTTCTCCTTTGCTCTCGAGCTCCTTGATGTTCTGTTCTATTGCCTCAAACTTCTCTTATCCCTTAACTATGGTAAGATCCACCTTTGCTAACCCAGCATTGATGTCTACTAAAGCTTCCCTTAACCTTGATCTTCCTCTTTTTTTTTACTTTTAATTTCTCAAAGTGGTAGCCTCATGTTAGGAGTGATTTATATTGGTCTTTATACCATATTTTAATGTGTTTTCACTCTTAAATATCCATAAAATTTTCCTATTTATTAGTTCTTTTGATTATACTATAGATTCAAATCTATTTGGACCTAATTGGATTGAAAAGAATAAAAAAAAGAGCTCAAAAACGAAAATGGAAACAATTTCGTAAGCATTTTAAGGTAGTTTTGGAGCTAAAAGAGGTTTGGAATCAATTTAAAGATTTATAGCATCATGCTATGAAGTTTCAAACAAAATCTTAAGGCCATATGATAAACCATGAAAGATGCATCTAGAGAAGAATAAGAGAAGCTCAATAAAGCACTAGTTCTGGTGTAAATGAATTTGGTTATGCATTAGGTGTACTTTTAAATCTCATATTAATTTGAAATTTTATGAAGTTTAAGAACATCATGTGAAGAATTTACATTCCAAATTTCATGGCTATTGGAGGTGTGTATGAAGAGTTAGAGTAGAAAAAGCAGAGGAGCGGAAGTTGTCAATTACTGGGACTTAAACAACATTTTTGATATTTTTGAAGGGTAAAGTTGACAAATCATAAGAAAACATTCCTAAAGCCTTAGAAACCACCCTAGACTTATATAAAGGTCTAAAAATCACATAGAAGATAGATTTTTGGAGGCCAAAATAGATTAAAGAGGAGAGTTTTTATATTGTTCTTGTTCTTAGTTAGGTTTTAGTTTAGGTTTTATTTTCTTTTGTTCTTTCTTTATATTGGACAATTTAATTAGAGCCTTTAAAATCATTCAAGGTGGATTGGAGAGTGGGTTTCAATGACTGGACCAATGTTGGTTGTATTCCTTTAAATTTTTATTTTATTTTGTAGCGACTCATGTTTTTCATCAATGGATATATATTTTCATGTTATATTCTTGTTTTCATTGTTGAATTTTGCACTTAAATTGCTTCGTTAAGGTTAGGATTTGATGGATCTTGTTTAATTTGAGGATTTTTGCCTAATAAAAGTATATAATCTAATTTTTTTGGATTAGTCATCTTAATTATCTTTTTAGATAATTAAAGGACCTATGAGAGTGGGCTTTTAATTATTGGAATATTAATTAGGTGATATAATTGAATTTAGGTGTTGGTTGTATCTAAAGTCTTTTGTAAAGGTTCTTAAATATAATGAACTTACGTTAAGTGTCTTGTGATTCATGCCTGTTATTCCAATTTGTTAATTAGATCAGATAAATAAATTGAATTTAAAAGAGAAAATGTATTTCCATAACCAATGATTTTATCTTGTTTCAATAATAAATGCCTTAAATCTATCCAATGATTTATTTCTTGTTTATTAACCTATTGAAATTCGAGGCCTTAGTTAAATTATCATTTGTTATATTCTTAATTCCTTAGCCTATATTTAGATTGATCATTGTTTATTTATATTTTTTCCCTTTTATTTCTTTTACTCAATCAATTTGGATTTATCTAGATAATTAAATATTACTTGACTTAGAATGACACTCAGATTCCTAGAGAGACGATACTCAATTTTTACTATTTTATATTACTTATTGATAAAGTGTACTTGCCTTTAGTTTGGTCAATGATTAAATTAGATTTATTTTACCTAAGATTAGATTGCAATAAATATTTTACACAGTTGTCGAGGAATCTAGTTATTAATACTATGGATATTGGTGTTAATTATTCTAGAATTTATTTATTTCCTTTACTATTTTATTTTTGTATCTTGTTTAACTTTGAGTTATACACATAATTATCTTCTGGTGATCATAGGTAAACGCTGATATGAATATGCAAAATTATCCAGACTACTGGTGGTATAATGGCTATAGGACTTCGGTTAATGAGAGAAAACTTGAATAAATAGGTTATGAGTACCACAGGAGTAACACCTATAGATATAATTCGATGTATCATCCAGATTATTCTTCTAGTTAAGCTTACTTTAAACCACCTCCATTGAGCTATTATCAACAGTAAGAAAAAGAGTTAAGATTGAGAGAGTTATTAAAGAACGCCATATCCACATTAAAAACCCGACTCGAAGGTGTAGAGGCCTTTATTTCCAACTTGGAATTGCAAGCTGAGCATTCAATTCAACAAGAAGAGGAGTCAAAATTGGAAGAGCTAATCAGAAAATTCATATCTGCAAATGAGGCTAGGTATGAAGTTATAGGAGTCGAATCAACAATTTAGAAGATTCCTTCTACGATTTGGTGACACATATGGGCCAATTAGTTGGATTAAATGTAGGACATAAGTAGGAAGTTGTACCCAACATTCTAAAAGTGGACCTAAGTCAGAAAGTTGAGGGACATTTAATTACAAGTGATGAGGACCTAACTGTTGAGCTTACTGTAGAAGTTGAAAATGTTATTAATGTTGCGAATTTCACAATAGATAAATAAGTACCCATATTTATTGATTTTATTGGTATCATAGTTTTTTATTGTTTGTAGGAAATTGGGTAATAAAGTCCTTTGATAAGTTACCTTACAAAAACAACTTGAGGTGTAGAGAGTAAACTACTGATAGATGAAAAAGATTATACATTGTTAGTGAGTCATCCTAAACATGAGAAACTCAAGTGAAGGCATAGATTTAGGAAGAGAATCATTATTTTCTATCCTTAAGGTCTAGAGAAAAGACTTTAAAAAAGCACTTGTTGAGAGGTAACCTAAACATTTAAATTTAAGTACTTACTTTTTAATAGGATCATAGATTTACTTTTTGTCATTTCAATTTAGTTTGTGTTTTCGATTATCTTTATGCTTTCACTCTTCATTCATAGTTTGATCTCTTATCTTTTAATTGACATGGATGGATGACAAAGCGACAATAAATACATTCAAGGGAGTTTCGTTTCCCTTCTCTTTCCCTTTATTGTTTATTAATGATACTTGAACATCGAGGACAATATTCAATTCAAGTATAGGGGTCAAGATAATAGAACATATATTTATCTCTACTTAAATTGTTGTGAGTTAAAAGTGATTATTTTAGATGTTTACTTAGAATAATTTTGATATTTATTTGATTTTTAATTGATTTACTTTATTGTGATTAATGTAATTGATATAGTTAATATTGAATGACTTCTGATTAGCTATTAACTTTTCTTTTTATTTTATAGGATTGCATGTGGTTAATGACCCTTATATGCAATGTTAAGTCTCAAAGGATTTTCTATATAGATTTGTATGTAAGTTTGGAATGGCATGTTTGTTTTAATTGAATTTATTATTTACAAAATAATAAAAAGAGAAAGTGTGTGAATAAGTGAATACTAATAAATTCACTTCGCTGTCCTTGTGTCAATAAAAAGGTTAAAGTTAAAGAGTGGTGTTAGTAACCAGTTTATATGAGGTGACTTAGTTGAGTAACTTGAGATGTTCATTATAAGGTGTTCACTTATGCATCAAAAGATGAAGTGACTTCTTATTTATTTAAAACCTTGGCTCTAATACCAACTCAATTAGTCTTTGACTCTGATATTAATTACTATAGGCTTAATCTTCTACCAATGAATCGTGCAACACTAACAAACTCCTTGATTTAGAATGCTAGTCAACCTCCTCTCAAATACTTCTTTTGAGTACTTTTCACAAACATTTGACATAAGCAAATAAGTGAGAAATATAGCAAAAGATAACATTAGAACTTGGAGAATTCGGATAATACTCGTATTACTTAAAGAATGCTTTACAAAGTGTGGGATATGAGGTGATGAAAGAAATGAAACCTTTAACCTGTTTATAATCTTCTATTCTCAATAAATGGTTAGGATCATTTCAATCTAACGGCTTGTAATGACTCTATAGAATAATCTATAAAATTCTTTACCAATAAAGAAGATAATCAAGCTATTTACAAAATTTTAGAGTCTTCCACCCATCTATAAACTTACAAAGAGTATTTTAAATAATTTTAGAGTCAAACCTTCTTTCTTGGTCAGGAAATTCAACAATTTATGATATTTGTGAGATGGAGGCCATTACAGGGCTCTCAATAAGCAAAGGCCCTTAAAGAACTCTTAATGAGAGCTCCATAATTTAATATTTTTTATTAAATAAAATTAGGAAGCCTCTTGTTAGGACTCTCTTAGTAGCCTTTCTCCCACAAAGAAGAAATATATTTCTATATAAAAATATTCATAAAAAAACATAAATGCCCCCTTTTTTATGAGAAGAGGGAGAGCCCCCTCTAGTCTACTACTTTTATATTCAAAAAAATTAAAGACCCACATTAGGAGCTCTCGTATGGCTTTCCTCTTATAAAAGAGGTAGGTTATTTCTGCTAGAGGCTTTTAATAGGGATCACCTAGTCTGATCCTTTCTTATTTAATAAAACTAAGGAGCCTTTTATAGGAACTTCCTACTAACCCCTCTCTCACAAAGACCCATCCTTTGTGAGAGGCAGAATATTAAAGAACTATCAATAAAGGGTCCCTCCTAGTCTGATCATTTTTTATTCAACAAAATTAAAGAGCCCCCGTTAGTTACCCCTAATTAGCCATTTTCTCACAAAAAAGGAGGTATTTTATCTAAAAAATAAAAAACACAAAACACGTCCTCTTTTATAAAAGGAGACCATTAAGGGGCTCTCAATGGAGGCTTCCTACCTTGATCCTCTCTTATTTAATAAACTAAGAAGCCTCTCATTGAGAGTCCCCTAGTGGCCCCTCTTTCACAAAGGAGGGGTATATGTCTATCTAAAAAAAATGTTCCTTTCTTTGTGAGAGGGGGTCATTAGGAGAAATTCAATAAGGGCCCCTTAGTCTAATCTTTTTTTATTTAGTAAAAACTAAATAATCCTCCGTTAGAAGCCCCTTAGTGGTCCCTCTTATTAAAAAATTGTACATTTCTGTCTAAAATGCAAAAAATAAAAATGCTCACCTCCTTTGAAAGAGGGGTCATTAGACGGCTCTCAATCGAGCACCCTTTAGTCTAATCCTTTCTTATTCAATAAAACTAGTGGCCCCCTATTAAGAATATTGTAAGAGCCTCCCCTCATAAAGAAGGTGGTTATTTTAATCCAAAAAATTAAAAAAACATAAATGCCATCTCCTTTATAAGAGTGGGCCTATTAAGGAGCTCTTAATGGTGAGGTCCTTAATCTAATCCATTATTATTTAATAAAATTTTGGAAAACATCAATTAAAAGTCTCTTAGTAGGCCCCCCTCTCATAAAAGAGGGGGATATTTCTGCCAAAAAAATAAAAAGATAGAAACATCCCCCTCCTTTGTAAGAAGGGCTCTTAAGAGGCTATCAATGCATGCCTTTTAGTCTAATCCTTCCTTATTATAGTTTCAATAATATGGCATTATTTAATGTATCTATACTAGAACAAATGAATTATACATCACAAATTAATTTTAGGATTTAAAACATAAAAAGAAGATATTGATGTTTATATGACTTTTCTTTATAGGCTTTTTTTTTAAATATATTTTTCAAAAAAAAAAACTCTTTGTTGGTGTTTAACTCCTACCCCCATGTCAATTAGTATTTGGTATATCATTGTAGGGATCAGTTTGAAAGTTAATCATGCAAGATATTTCAAAAGAAAATTCAAAGGCATGAACATGGAGTTTCTAGCAGATATTTTCAAGTCGAAGATTATATTTCATAAGCTACCATCATGTTGTTAGTTTTGATCTTTCTCTTCAGTGAAAATAAATAAAACTTTTTCCACCTTCTTTCTCTAACTGATTTTTTAACACTAATAGTTTATTTTTTATAGATTGTTTGTTGTAATCTAATAAAATGTCAGTGAAGTAACTTGGAAATTTCGATGCGTCAATATTTTTGAAAGATGAAGAAGATATTTTCAATAATAATATTGTTAATCTTGGATTAATTTTCCTACAATTATATACTATTTTGAGAAGGTTGAATAATTGATTTGATTGAAGACAAGTAAAAACTTAAGTATGGGGGAGTTGTTAGGTGGCAAATTCATAGTATTTTTTGTTATTATTTGATGTCAATTTACCTCTATTTCAATGTTTAAATGTTTATTTTTAGAAATGATTCAATTGCAGTTTGATGTAAAGAATTGGAGATTAGGTGGAAAGGATGCAGGGTGATGTATGGAATATATGACAAAGGTAGAATTTTGGAGTCTTTCTATTGATCAGTCATGTCATATAGGCCCGAGTCGAACATCCAATTGCTTCGATTTGAATTATTCAAAAGATACCTTATATATATTATTATATTAAAATTATATCAAAAAATAGACAATCAAACCCATTTCTTGATTCAATATAAGCCCAAAGAAGTGAATAGAATAGAGTCTCAAATAAGGAGATATATATATGTAAAAAATGAGTCTGATTACGCCAAGAAGATTATAATTTTTGGATGATTAACGACACCCTACATAACCTATCATTAATGGACTACAGACCACAATTGAAGGAGTCAAAAACAGACTATTAATGGAGGGCTATTCATCCTTAAACAGCGTCGTTGTCATTCAGTGCAAACTGTCGTTGAAGGACGGCAGACATGGTTTTCTGTAGATTCTTCAACAATTGTGGTTTGTGTTCTTCCTTCACTTGCAGCAGCTCCACTCCTATAAATAAAAGGCCTCTTTAGATGTTTTAAGCTTCCAGATGTAGAGCAAAATACCTTAGTTTTAGTTAGTTTTCATATCAAAGTAGTTTTTAGGTTGTTTTTCTTTTCAATATTTTGTAATTTGAGATTTTCAGGTTGTTTTTAAGTTCCAGCAGCTTCATGCACGTGTTCTGAGTTAGAATACCATTTGGGAATGTGATTTGATTCATTGTAAACTCTTAATTTCATGTATTAGTATTGTTATTTTGAATTAATCAAAGCATCATTGCTTAAGTTATATTTATTATATTCTTTGATTAATTTTTATGCTTAATGTTTAAATTCAATTAAGTTATCATGATGAATCTGTTTATGGATGATTAATTGTATTCATTTATGATTAACATATGATTAGTGAATTAATCTTTATTTATTGAATGCTTAATGTTTGTCCTAAATTGATCGCCTAGGATATTGCCATCATATAATTTAGGATCCGACAGTCTCTAACTAAGTTATTATAAAAGTCAATAAACAACGTGATTTAAATAAAAGAACTAACCAAAGATTATTTGATCAGGAGGATGCTAGTCTTAGATTAAGATAATTTATTATTAGACTTCCTAAGCTTTAAGCCTATTACCTAAGTCTGAGGTATAACCAAACTTCAGGATATGACCAATAGAGGTAAGTCAGTGTCT
>JAOXYD010239139.1:0-17267 GCA_028565735.1 Pinacopodium congolense | reverse complement strand
CAACATTAGAGATAGCAATTCACTCTAGCTCTCTATGGGATCGACCTTGACTTGCCCTAGCTACTTAGTTAGGTAGGATAGATAATTTTATTATTTGGTAGCTTACGACGAGCTCATCACCTTTCTTTCTTCTTTCCTTCTTTCTTAACTCTCTCTCTTCTGTCATGTTCTTCTTCTTCTCTATCTTCTTCACTTTCCACCATCACTTACTTTCCTTTCTCTTCTTCCTTCTTCCCTTCATTTTCAACCTCCTTTCCACTTCTTAAAGTAATTTATTTTGCATGCTCTCTAGGATTGGCTTTGGTTGTGCTAAGAAGCTTACTGCGTAACCTTTCTGATAAGAGTTGAGCAATCTGTCTAACTTGAGTCTCCAAATTCTTGATCAAAGCTTCATGAATTTTCATTCTAGACTCATTGGATTAGATATACCTAATAAGGCTTTCTTCAAAATTGGGTACTTCTCTTAGATGTTGGTTGGCTCTAGAGTTAGGTAGAGATTGGTTCATTCTCTGAGGATTTATTAGAATTGGTTGAGGTGGTTGCAGGTAGTTTTGAATGTTACTCCATAAAAAATTAGGATGGTTCCTCCAACTAGGATTATAAGTGTTTAAAAAAGGGTTTCCTCTTTACCTATTGAAATTGTTAACAAATTGCGCTTAGTCTGGTTCTCAGGCAAAAGGACTTCCTTCTTGACACTCCAATGTTAAATGGGAGGTACTATCACAACTTTCACAATCTAACTTATGAGAACTACTACTAGCACCAGTTATCAAACTATCAAGCTTCTTGTTCAGTACTTCCAATTGAACTGTAAGAGCTACTATGTCATTGATTGCATGAACACCATGTGGTTTCTTTCTAAATTGTACTAAAAACTATTCATAGTTATATCCTCAATCAGATTGTAGGCTTCGATCGTAGTCTTATGTATTAGATTGGCTCTAGTTGTACCATCAATGGTGTTACGGGTCGAAGTTATCAATCCAATGTAAAAGATATCAACTTGTGGCAACGTATTAAATCCATGACTTGGACACTTTTTAAGCATCTTTCTAAACTGTTCCCTTGCCTCGTATACACTTTCATTTTTGTATTGCATGAACGAACTGAACTCAATTTTTCATTTGTATTATCATAGTAGGTGGGAAAATTTTAACAAGGAATAATTTCATCAATTCGTCCCATATAGTAATAGAACCAGGTTAAAGTGTCGACAACCAAGCTTTCGCCTTATCTCTAAACGATGAAAGGAAAAGTCTAAACCTAATTATATCATCAAAAACCCTATTGCTTTTAAAAAAATCACAAATATCAAGAAAGTTTTGCAAATGTTCATTGGGATCTTCTAAAGCTGAACCTCCAAATTGTAAGGACCTAACCATTGAAATGATACTATGTGGGATTTCAAAATTATTTGCATTAATTTTGGGCCTCATAATACTAGCCACAGGTCTACCTCTATTCTCTAAAGCTAAATCCATTATAATTGGACTCCTATTTTCTACTTGAGGCCCTACAATTACACGTCATCAAGGTCCATTTCTACAGGTTCTAATTCAGTATCACTCGTTGTTCCTACTTTTAATAGATCATACATGGTTTCACTAGCTTCTTTCTTCTTCTTTCTTAATGTGTGCTCAAGCTCTAGATTGAAATCTACTGGCTCGAGATTACGTCCCCGAGTATGCATACAAATTCGAATAAAATACTAAATAAAGGAAAAGAAACAAATAAAGCAAATAAATTCAGAAAAAAGCAATAAAAACACACCAAGTAAAATAAATAGAAATAAATGCATAAAAATTATAAAAACAAAATTTTACAAATCCTAAAGTAATTAAAACTAATTTTCCTAATATTAAGGTCGTCTATTCCTCGACAACGGTGCCAAAAACTTATTGCGTTAATTAGGTTTAAATGATTTTGAAAGGATTTTACTTTTAAAACTGACTAAATTTAAGATTCCAGATGTTGATCCGATGGGAAAATTTTTGGTTTAATTACTAGGTTGATTATATTACAATTATTTAGAAAAAAAATCCAAACAATTTGATTAAAAATCTAAATTTTGCTGAACTAGACTAATTTGGCTTAAACACTTCAAAAATGATTTTTAATTGCTTTTGAAAAATTATAAAAATTACCAAATGTGTAGATTAGCTAAGGATTAGATGATTAATGACTTATTTAAGTTTTACACACATTTAAGTTCTGATTAAAGTTTCTTCACAAAATTAAAATAAAGCTATGGTTGAGACTTTGCTTTTTCTCCATTAAATCTTGTTTAAAGTTTGGTTATGCTTTAAATCAAGTAAATGGGCTTCAATTTCAAGAAGGTGAGTTCTGAAAAATAAATCTCAGACCTCTAACTTTCATAAAAAAATTCAAGTTTGGTCACGTAAGGATTAATTCATGTTACTTATTAATTTTTCTAACAATTTAAGATGATTTCTCATGCTTAACATGTCTTAAAAACTAATCTTAAGTGTCCAACCCAAAATCAGTTCGTGTAATCCTTCAATTAAAAAAAATGCAGAACCTTTAACATGTCTTTATTCTCTCTTAAATCATACAAACATCAATCCTTAGCAATAAAAACAATTTAGTCACACATATTTGTCAAGACATACAAAACATACAACTTATACAACACATCTTTATATATCTATAAAAAAAGGCTGAATTTATAAATTTAGAATGTACAAAACAGGTTAGTAAGACTTCTAGATGTCTCTTGTAACTCCCCACTTGATCTAGAATGTAGCACAGCCTTTGAATCAAGTCAAACATGTAGAAAAAATGAAAGAACATATAAGGTTGTAAGCATAAGGAAAAGTGCTTTGATTAATTCGAAAAGAAGAATATAATAACAAGTAATTTGAGTTATAAACCCCCTTAATATGAGTTATAAACTCATAAATATGTTTATATACCAAGCTCAGATGTTCAGAAACTCAGAAACAACACTCAAATTCGAACATAAAGTGTTTGAATCTAAAGACTAGGTGAACAACTATGGAGAGAGAAGAAGAAGTCTCTCTATCTCTTGCAGATTTGTTCTCCCTCCTCCTCTCTCTGTAAATTGTGTAAATTTCTTCTTTTTTATAGCGGTAGAACCTACAAGATCTGTTAGAAGATAAGGACATTAATTGGAGACATGCCACAGCCGCAATCTTGGAGATTGGGCTGATATTGTTGACTACTCCTTCAACGGCGAGCTGTACTGATATACAACAGCGGGCTAGAGGGTGCCGTTGATGGTTGAATTCTGCCTCTGTTAACAACGCTCTATTCATCCTTCAATGGTGGTCTAGTAGGGTGCCATTGAGGGATAGAAATGAGGCACTTTCTTCTAATTTTTTTCTCCAATCTCCATCTTTAAGCTTCATCTTGTAAATTAGACATAACAACACATAAATTGAACAATTAAGCACTGAATTAGGAGTCATAATTCAACAAATTAATCATGAAAACTCTATTAATTTAACCCCTAACAACTTCAGATCCTTTTATTTTGATTGATAAGTTACATAGTTGAGAATGAATTCCTCTAACTAATTTTCCCTTTTTATTGAAATAATTTTCAAATAAAGAATCTATTATGCAAATAAAAATATTTTTCCTAAAAATTAGAAATTTTTTTCTTATTAAAGGTAAAAAAAATTTCTAAATATTCATAATATCATAATTTTTCTTCAATTTTTTCATTGTACATTTTGTATTGTTTAAGCTAAAGTTTTTTTCTTTATCAATAAGGGTTATCATAAATCATTTTTCTTGTGGACATAAATTTTATAATCCTAATTCGTGTTTTCCAAAGATATTAATGTTTGGATCATAACCCATATAGGATAGAGAAGATGAAGCTAGTTTAATTTGTCTCTTTAAATCCACTGGATGCAACTACTGATAGAGCTATCGAAGGTATTTCTACCCTATATTATGGCTAAACCGCCTCATCTTCATATTTTTCTAAGATTCACAGTCTAATTAGGCATTGAAATTTTTAGACTATCATGTTTAATTCTTCATTTAGAATCAATACTAGATCTAGATCTATCGATATTGATTCTGGTTTTTTTATTAAAATTAAACATAAGTTTGACATCTCCATCTTCATATTCAATAACTTTTTTATTTTAGAAGTTTCCATTTTTGTTGGCAAATTCGTACTTTCAACTAACCATGTTTCAAGAATACCTGATCCCATATTATTAGTTTTGAAATAAGCAAATTATTCTTTAGGATGTTTGTTACGAACAAAGTTGTTTTCCCCTTTTGATTTGGCATCAAATATTATTATTAGTTTAACAAAAATAAAAAGATGACCAAATAATAATAATAATAATAATACTAGTACTAGTTTAGATACTAGTTCAAATACTACTACAAGTTCCTAGGTTAAAGGTTTTAGGTATCTATTAAAATAAGTTAAGATAAATTAATCTAGGACTAAGGTCAAACATAGAAACACATAATCACGTAACTTTGAAGCCCATGTTTATCGAGATAGGCTTCTTTAGGCAATAGCATAAATCATTAAGATAGTTTATGTTATAAGTTTTAATGGAAAAGTTAAAAGCTTTAACCATAGACACTAGTAGTAGTAATAGTAATAACAAGAAAAATAAAGTAATATTAGTTTATGAAAATATTGACAAGGATCTTTAAACTTGGAAATTGCCCAAAACTAGTTATTCTAGGGTTTATAAAACCTCAAGGAATTTTTCTTTTAAGGTTTATAAAACCTCATGGAATTTTAGATCTAAATCATGTCATATTATCAAAATAGTAAAAGAAGCAATATCCATATGTTAAGGATATGGCCAATTTCCCTTATTGTCACAAAGCGTAATAGCTCAACATAAAAAAGAGTATAATTTTCTTCTTATATGTATGACCCAAGTTACCTTAAAATAAATCACAATAATAGATATAGATACTTCAGCCATAATCTATGTCAAAGATAAAAGGCACAACAAGTTTCATGACTTATTATTAAGGGCAATAGAGTCAAGTTTAGGTGATGGACTTATTTATTTTTCATGTTTTCCAAACTTCATCCTATCCTTTAGTAATTTGAACATCTTTCATGATGTATCCCTAGATATACAAACCAATTTAACATGTTACCAGAAACGCAAAATGTTATTCTAATTTATAAAATATAGTACAAAGTTATGAATAGCTTTGTCCCAAATCTAAAACCAAAAATGTTACATTTAGCAAATCATAAGGGATAAATAACTTTGTTTATAAAAAATATCACAAATAATAATTTATCTACTTCAAAACTAATAACATGAGATCTAGTAACATTTCTTAAAACATAGTTATTACAAAAGTGTGAATCCTCTAAGAAAAATATAAACTTATAGAATTGAAGAAGTTATTGAATATGAAGATGGGCATGTTAAACTTAAATTTAATTCCAATAGAAAAGCCAAAATTAGTATCGATAGACATAGATCTAGTATTGATTCTAAATCAAGAATTATACATGATATTATAAAAGTTCCAGTGTCTAATCAGATTGTGAATCTTAGAAAATATGAGGAAGAAGTGGTACAATCCTAAAATGGGTAGAAATACCTTATGCAGCTCCATCAATAGTCAAATCTAGTGGATCTAAAGAAAAGCATAAACCAGGTTTACATTTCTTTGTCTAATATGGATTATGATCCAAACACCAATATCTTTAGACAAAAAAAAAATAGGATTAGAAATTTTAAGTTCATAAGAAAAATCGTGTATGATAACCTTTATTGATAAACAATAAAAACTTTCACTTAGATGAAACAAAATGTACAATGAACAAGTTGAAGAAAAATTAGGATTCCATGAATATTTAGAAAAACAATTAACTTTAATAGAAAAAATTTTCTTAATATTCAAGAAGAAATATTTATCTGCATAATAGACTTTGCCTTTGAAAATTATTTCATTAAAAAAGGCAAATTAGTTAGAGGAATTCATCCTCGACCATTTAACTTATCAGTCAAAATAGAAGGAACTAAAGTAATAATGTCACCATATAGGAGATACATCTTTAAAACATTGTATCTAATAAGGAAATTACATTAATTTAACCCTTCAGATAATTAGAAAACAGTTAATTAAGAATGAAGAAGTAATTAGAAATTCAAATCCCTTTGTTTTAGAAAAGGAAATGGTTAAACCACCTCTTTATAATCAGAAAGTTTTATTTAAAGCAACGCTTATTTTTTACTATAATCTTACTAGTAAAAATTCAAAATCGATTATTATAAATGAAATTATTCCTAAATTAAAACATTTAGGTCTATAACCAAAAAATGTTAAACCTTTTTCTAAAACAAATAGTGAAATAGATACTAATAGTATCACAAATTATTCTAGTTTTATTTTAAAATTAGAAGAAAATGACACTAATATTGAGAAATTAAATCATATGCCTATATAAAAAATCCAAAATCAAGACCTTGTGGAAATAGGCAAAACATCTTCTAGAAAAAGTATGCCTATGACTCCTACAAAAATGTCATATCCTAGGCTAACTTTAATAGACCTCAATTTAAAGACATCTACAATTATAAATCTGCTTTATTTTTTGGAACTTCCATAATAGAAAGGAATATAGATGATTTAATATAATATCAAAATAAAAATGTTTTGCAATGTATGCTTATGTTTGCAAAAGTTGCTCATAGCAAAAATAATTCAAAACAATAGATAGTACAAGTTAAAATTTATGGATTTCCAAGAAAATTAAAAGATTATTGGGATTTCTATTTAACTCCTGAAGTAAAGAATCATATTCTAGTTGCACAAAAAAGAATAAGATCCTACTATAAGAAGTATTATTAATACTTATGACTGTGAACAATCTATTATATACGATAGCTGTTTATTTTATAGGATCCACGTCATTGCAATTAGTTAAAACTTATAAAAAGTTAATTAATCTTAGATGTCTAGATTTATCTCATTTTCAATGGTATGAAGATGCCTTTATGTCAAAAGTTTTCTTAAGAGAAGATTGTCATAATGGGTTTTGGAAAGAAAATTTTCATTTTAGACTTCCAACTTTATTCTAAAAAAGATTTTAAAATAGGATTAAATAAAAAATGATGATATAATACCTTATCATACTTATACGTATGGAAAATTAGCCCAAAAAAGTAATAGTGAAGGGAATAGCCCTTTGTAATAAATTACAATTTCATAAACAATTTAGAAAAGAAAAACATATTTGGCAAAAAAGCCTTAGGAGATTTTTATGAACAAATAGGTCATCCACATATTATTACTCCTTATTAGAATAAAAATAAGACAAAAAATAAAAATATTATTTAAAGCCTTATGAGAGAAAAAAGAAATATAAGTTCTTTAAGAATAGAAGACAGTGGGAGGAGCTACCTAAAACTAAAAGAAAGTAAATCTTAAACAAAAAAAATGTGATTTGTTATAAACGTGGAAAGCCATGACATTATTCTAATAAATATCCAATTAAAAGACAAATTGCTAAATTAGAAGTTAGTAAAGTTCTTAAAAGATCACTAGAAAAGATTTTCTTAATAAAAACAACCTTAGAATGGGAAGATCTACTAATAGACGATGAAACTTCTAAATCTTATAGTAGCTCTAATAAGAGTATAACTAAAGATAATTATGACGGAAATTGTAATTATTACAAGGTAATATGTACTATGAATGGTTTAGCAGTCTTAACCACTAAAGAAAGTCTTATTTTAGACTTAATAGATAAAATAAAAAAAAAACTGGAGAAAAAGTAAGGCTACTGCAGGCCACCAAATAATAAATACCTAACTTCTTAACTATACAGTAATGTAATTTAAGGTTGATCCCATAGAGAACTGGTTAATACTTTTAGTTATTCCTAATGTTACACAAAAGAAAAAATAAAAAAAATGCTGGTTGACTAAAATTAAAATAAATTGAAAATAAAACAACTAAAATAAAAATGTAAACTAACAAGAAACAAATAGAAAATAGAAAGTTGAGCAGAAGATATTTTTAGAATTCAAGAATTATAATAAATCATCGAAAACATATAAAATGTATTATACCTAAGGGGTCGTTTAGTATTGCTGTAGGTTGTAGTTTTTAGTTATTGTTTTGATATATTTGTATTGATTTTTGTGTTTTGTCCTCGATTTTTGTGCTATATTAGTGTGTTGTCTTTATCGATTTTTGTGTTAAAAACCAAAACTAAAAACCTAAATGATACCAAACAAGCCCTAAGATGTTAACCTATAGATACAAACAAGCTCTTGCGTCCTATATACCTCTAGTTTTAAATAAATTTAATACAATTGCAAATTCACTCCTAACTACGTGACAACTTAAAACAAGCTCTCTAGATTTAGTGGCACAATAGTATTAAGAACTAGCGAATAGCTAACTTAGGTCATAATCTTGCATTCTCGAATGACATTAGGTCATAATCTTGCAAGCTCAAATGATGCATCATAAAGAATCATAACTATAGACTAAGTTGATTAAATTTCACATACAAAATCAATTAACCTATTGCTACTTATAGAATTATTAATGATAATTATTGATCAAAAGCTCAAATCTAGTAATTGAACTAGAAATTACAAATAGGGTGATCAATCTTACATATAATTCCTAATTTTTGGCAGTGAATTGAAGTTTCAATCTAGTCATAGCATAAAGCACAACGCTCATTCAAATTCCAATTCACTTCTCAAAATTATAACCCATTTATCCTTTAAATATCTTCTAACCCAAGAAAACGAACTAAAAATAATGAAATCTACTAAAACAAAGGTTGAAATAAAAGGAATCATAAAGAAAACAAGATAAATAATGTTAAAGTTAAAGATTTAACATTAAACCAAAAACATTCGAAGGTTTAATAGTATTCAAACAAAACCCAATTGAAATAACATAGAAAATAAAATGAAAATAAGAAACCAACAGCCAAATTATAAAGACATAAAGTAAATTGCACTTAAAACATAATAATAAATGAGTTCATGATAGGGATATATTATATTATGTTTTAGCATGTGATTTCATAAGATTTTATCCCTATTTTAAAAATAAAGTGCTCAATTTGTGTTCAATTTATGTTGAATGATAGCTTGGATGTATTGACATATTCTGGATTAAAAGGCAAAGTTTGGAGAAGAATTAGAGCAAAATAGAGCAAAGGACCTACTGACAAGGGCCTAAATGGCAGTCTCTACTAGAGTATAATACCATCATTTAGGTCTCTTCAATTGAACTATTACTTCTCCTTAAGCAATGACTTAAAATACTTTTCTTAAAAAAATCTTCGTCAAAAGTTAAAGACCAATTGGATATAATAAAATTCAATCAATGCCTTTAATCCAATCCACAATGCTCATTTCCATTATGATCTAAAAATAATTTTATCATATGCAAGGCACAAAGTTAGTTAGAAAGTAAAACAATATGCATAATACTAAGTATTCAATTCATTTTGCATAGTCATTACATAAACCTAGTCATGGATGATCAAAATAACCAAAAAACACATCATAATGAACTACGAGCAATATTTAGGAGTTCACCTAGCCTTTTTATGCAAAGACAAATACCTTCTCATGGATGAACCCGATTACTCAACTAAGATGCTCTTTTTTAACTTGTTTAAGATATCATCTAGCTTTTTCACTCAAAGGTAAACATTTTATCATGAACAACTCCAAGTACTAGGCTAGATCACCCTCTTAAATGGCTACTCATAAGCTTCAACCTTTACAATGGTTTGAAGCCAGTAAAGTGAAATTTACTTACTTTATTCAACAACACAAACACTTTTTATATTTTTTCAATACATTATTTCATGCATCTTATTCCTAAACTCATATGATAAACTATAACCATCCTTAAACACAGAATATCATACATATGGGCTACCAACAATACATGCAAACACTTAAAAGAAAAAAAAATTGAATTAGCAATCACTTAAAAGTTTATCAAAGTTCACCAAATTAAAAGCATTAATTACTTTTAAGTACCACAATAAACAATCAACTAAATTTCAAGATTATTCTCAGCTAAAACATTTAAATCATCACCATTAGACTAACAATAATTTAAGTTCATAAAAATCAAACTTCTTCCCCACCACCACATTTAAATGGGATATTGACCCTAATGTCTAAAAATAACATAAAAACAAAGGTATGGGAATAAGAAAACCCCCATAGAATGTAAATTTTGTGTAAATTTGATAAGAAAGATTAAAACTTCCTCTTGTTTTTCAATAAACAAAATAAGAAAAATAAAGCAAAAACACTCAAATGGAAATAAATCAAATACTAACTAAAAAAGAGAAGAGCACGGTTGGGGTGCCTCCCAACAAGCACTTTTTCAAGGTCATTAGCTCATCCCCTGTTCATTCATGCCTTACCTAGCATCTAAAGAAACCCTAAACCCCAAATGTGAATGGTAGGACAAGTGAATAAGCCAGTCATGTCCACCCTTAAAATTGGCTTGCAATTAGTATGATGTCACTTATCCTCAAAGATGCTGAGCTATATAGCTTGTCCATTGCACTTCATCAATAACTCTTCCTTATATACATCAATTAATGCATGGGATGTATTTATAAATGGTCTCCCTAACAAAATGGAAGATTATTCATCCTTCATGTCCACAATGTAGAAGTATGTAAGAAACACAAGATCTAAACATGCACTAAGACATCCTTGAAAACCCCTTTGGGGTAAGCATTAGATCCATTGACTAAGCGAAGGATAACATAAATAGCTATCAAAGAACATAAATTAAGAGCTTTAAAAACAAACAATGGCATTATGATCACAAAATCTCTTAAGTCTATATTACAACTAATCATAGAAAGTATAAAGATTGTGTTTTACCTAAGATACTAGCCTATGAACCTAAATAGTCTCTTACGCCATAGGTTCCTTTAATTTTAGATAAATCCTATACGATAGAAAATCACGAGATAACATAGAATAAGTGCTCTAAATTTAATGGTGTAATGGTGATAAACACTAGGGATCGACTAACCTAAGACACATTCACACAAGTTCAGGTTATATAACTTAGAGAATTGAAATTCTAGGTTAATTTGAATAAGTTTCACATATAAAATCATTTAACCTATTTCTACTTGCGATATTTTTTAATGAAAATTACATATTAAAAGCTTATACCTAGCAATTGAACTAGAAATCACTAATAGGATGGCTAAACCTATAGAATAACTCCTAATTCATAGTATTAAAGCATAATTCCAATTCAATTTCAACCTAAAACACAATGCCCAATGAAAATTAAGTTAATTATTATAATTATAAACCCATTATCCTTTTAATATCTTCTTACCTAAGAGAAATCTAGCCTAACATATTGAAATTAACTAAAACAGAAGGTAACTAATAAGAAAACATGTTGAAAATACTAAAGAAAGTTGTTGGAATTGTAAATAAAGCAACCTATTTAACTAAAACCTCAAGTTCATAAACTATCCAACATAAACCCAAATGTAATAACATGATAAAATAAAATATAAACAGAATAATAAAAATAGGATTATTCTGAAGTTTAAACTATCTTAAGCATAAACAAAATGATTAAAAGCAACAACTTAAAAGGGAAGATTAAAGCATTAAAACATAGAAAAATAGTAAGAAAATAGAGTGGCTACCAAAAAGGGTACCATTTGATCCTTAAATATGGAAAATTTAGGGTTGGAAACATTTGGATATATAAAAGTCTAATTTGCCCTTTTTTTCATTACCAAGAGACTAAACAACTATCAGATAGACCTAAACGATGCTTAAATGGACTGCCATTAAAGAAGTTAAAAAAGAGCTAAAAGGAGGTATAAAGAGACCTAAACAGTGCCATTGGACTCCTACAAAGATTTCCATTTAGGTCTCTATCAGTAGGTCCTTTGCTCCATTTTACTCTAATTCTTCTATAAATTTGCCTTTTAGCCCAAAATGTTTGTCAACACATCCAACTTATCATTGAAAACAAATTGAGCACTTTACCTTTAAAATAGGGATGAATTTATATGAAATAACATACTAAAGTTGTTAAATCTGAAATAAAAGAAAGCACAAAATCCCAAAACCTAAAACAAAGAAAAAAAAGTTTCCAAAATGAGGGCCATAAACTAATGAAACCGTCTTCATCTCTTCCTTATATATATATATATATATATATCCCTCCTAGGGTTTGTAAAGTGTCTTTGATTAAAAGCCAAGTTTCCCTTTGAATCTAATGTGGAAAAAAGTTGATAATATGTCAAATAGCCTTTAAAAATACTTAAATGGCATCGTATTTAACCCATTATTTAAAGGTCTGATGCACGACCTTCAATGGTAGTTTTGAGTAGTGTAACAGTGCTATTGATACCCGTCGTTTAAGTCCCAAATTTTAATGCTTAATCCAATTTTCACAATTCATCACCAAACTTGATCTTTTCACCCATAATATGCCTCTTCAACTCAAAATCTACATTTCAGATGATAATGAATATAATCTGAGCATTTTGGCATCAAAATGAGGATGAAATCACTTTGAATCATATATGAAAATTCATTTAAAAAAAGAACCCTTATCAAGAAAAAAGGATAATGTTAGAGAAATATTTAGAAAGTCATACTAATCAAAATGAAATAAAATTAGAAAAAAAGTGAATAAGAAACATATAAATAAAACTTAAATTTTAAATGAAATCATTAATAGAATAAGAAAAGCTCTTGAAAGCGAAACCACAACATTTGAACTACAAGCTTAGGTTAGGGCTTGTTTGGTATTGTTGTTAGTTATGATTTTTTGTTGTAATTTTTGTGTTTTGTGTGTTTTTTTTATTTTTGTGTTCTTTTTCAGTTTATGAGCTGTATTAGTACGTTGTTTTTTAAGTTTCTGTGCTGCTATATTTTTTTCAGTTTCTGTATTTAGAAAAACAGAAAACCAAAAAAAAAAAAGAAACAAAACAAAGCCCTAGTTAATTAAAATTAGAAATAAATATTAAAAAATGGAATTCTTATATTAAAAGAATCAGCTTATATAGGACCATCCTTTTCAAAAGTCTCTAAAGAAACTAAATTAGAGGAAGAAGATGATAAGGGAAAAGCCTAAATCAACTCTTTAAAATTAAAAGATATAAAATTTATAAATGCTATAGAAAGTGTTATTACTCAAAAATGACATACTAAAATTAGGATGGTAGAGAATAAAGAATACATTTTTACAACAATACAGAGGCTGGCTCCCAAAAAGAGATTATAGTTAATGATAGCAAGCAAACAGGGACTGTGTGTATAAAAGATTCTCACCAGAAGACTGATGTGGCGATGGAGGGACAGGAAAATATTGAGCAAAAAGATGAGATAGTAGATACAATACAAATGCATATAGATGTAGCTAATGAAGATAATTCAGCTCAGAAGTATAACTTATCAAACACATCAAACACAAACAAGGGAAAAATAGTTATTAGGGCCCCTCAATCAGATAATCAGTGTAAAAGTCAGGGCAACCACGCAACTGGTAAAGTTGAGGAAGGAGCAAACCTGTAGGTGGCCCAATCTAGCAGGAATATGAATGTACAGATAGCAAAGAAGGGTACTAATACTCAGGCATATTTGGAATCCAGTGATACATCCCCTAACTCTGAGCATAACTTTAAGAGGTTAGATCAATGACAAGGAAATCTTTTAGGAGGAAAAAAGGGCTAAGGCCCAATAAGGAATGTTGAATATCATAGCTTGGAATGTTAGGGGTGTTAATAACCCCTCTAAATAAGTAGCCCTTAAGGACTACATTTTGGAGAATCAACCTACTATAATAGGCCTTTTAGAGATTAAGATAAAGGACTAATCTTTCTCATCATTTCAATGGAAGGATTATGGTTTTGATTAATTCTATGAAAATCATAGTGAGGCAGTCTCAAATTAGGGATCAATTTATTCACTTACACCTCAAACTATTACAATTGAAAATGGAGATCTAAGTGACCTACATATATGCATTTAACTTTACAATTCTTATGGTCCCACTATGGAATAAAATTAGTCAATTAAGCAACAACATCATTGCACCATGGATTATTTTAGGAGATTTTAACTGCATGTTGAGTCAAGTTGAGAGGCCAGGGAACATTTGCATCAGGAACCATATAGATGAACTTAGAAATTGCGCTTCTAATGTTGAACTTACAGATTTGACCTTTGAGGGACATTTTTATTCCTAGATGAATAAACAATCTGGTTTCCTAAGTATTTCAAAAAAGTTGGATAGAGCAATGGTGAATGTAAAATGGCTGGAAGCTTTCCCTGATTATAAAGCTTGCTTTAATAATCCCTTATTTTCTGACCATTCCCCTATTATTTTCTACACTCCATTTTTAGATTTAACAACTTTTTGACTGCTGTCGAGGGTTTTAGTGATGTTGTTAATCGAAGCCTGGAGCAAGGATTTTATGGAATAAAATAATTTATGTGCATGAGGAAATTGAGCAAAGTCAAGGAGGAGCTTAAGAAGCTAAACAAATCCCATATGTCAGACATTAAGTGTCAGGTTAATACGACATTGGTAAGGCTACAAGAAATACAGAGTCTCCTTAAAGATCAACCTGGGAATGCTAGTCTACAAGGGATAGAAAAAGCTGCTCTTAATGAATACACTCAGTCTCTTGATCATCATACCTCAATATTACAACAAAGATCTAAGATTCTTTGGTTAAAAGAAGGTGATAGATGCTCAAAATTTTTCTTCAAGGCAACCTTAGCCAGGAAGAACACTAATAGAATTAATGAACTAGTCTTGGAATTCAATTCAAGACTAAATAACCAGTCAGACTTAATATAGGAGGTACATCAATATTTTTCCAAAATGTATGGCTCAATGGATGTGATGGATGCCTCCCCTTAGTTGTTAAAGTGTAGTATTGATCAAAAGATTTTGGATCATGATTCAGAATTATTATCTAGGGCATTTGAGGAAAATGAAGTGGAAAGTGCAGTATACTCTCTTAACCCCCCAAAGGCCCCTAGGGTTGATAGGTTGAATGCACTTTTCTTTTAAAAAACTTGGCCAGGTATCAAATAGGAAGTTACATAAGCAGTCATGGAATTTTTCACTATAGGGAGGCTACTCAAGGAGATAAACAAGACCTTCATCACATTGGTTCCTAAGTCCCAAAGGTCAATAACCATAAAAGATTACAGGCCTATATCATGTTGCAATGTTTTTTATAAAATCATTTAAAAAATACTTGTTAACAGGCTAAAGAAGGTGCTCCCTACATATATTGGTACTTCACAAACTTCTTTTATAAAAGGAAGACAATTGGGAGATAATATCATGATGGTCTAGGAATTGTTGAAGAATTATTCTAACAAGAAGGCTTGCAAGGATTGTGTTATAAAAGTGGATATCCATAAGGCATATGACACAATTAGCTTGGAGTTTATAGCTAATGCATTGACTGCATTTGGATTTCCTGATTATTACATACATCTTGTTAGAGAATGTATTAACTCTACTTCGTACAATGTTCTAGTGAATGGAGAACCCACTAGAAAGATTAAAGGTCTTAGAGGCCTCCGATAAGGGGACCCTTTTTCACCATATCTATTTATAATAGGCATGGAGGTGCTTAATAGACTTGTCAAAAGGGTAAGTGGTCAAAATAGACAGTTCAAGTTTCACTCTAGGTGTAAGAAGGTAAACATCACACAATTACTATATGCAGATAATGTGCTCCCATTTGCAAAGGCAGATGAGATCTCTGTAAACCCTTTAATGTCAGCTCTAAATCTATTCAATAAAATTTCAAGGCTTACGATAAATAAAAATAAAAGCATTCTGTATTGCTCAGTCAGTGCGAGACAAAATGCTGGGAGGTTAAGCTCAATCACAGGCCTAAGGTTGGGGGAATTACCTCTTACATATCTTGGTATACCAATTTCTTCAAAGAAGCCTTCTTATAAGGAATTCAGACCATTGCTAGATAGGATTGAAAAGAGAATAAGCTACTGGTATAATAAAAAACTAACACTAGTAGGAAGAGCCCAATTGATCATTTTAGTTCTCAACTCCTTAAGTATTCACTAGGCTACACATCTGGTTTTTCCTAAGAGTATTACTAAATCTATTGACAGAATTCTCAGGAACTTTTTGTGGACATGTAATGCTGAAAACCAAGGTATGACAAAGGTTAGCTAGTCTGAAATATATCTTCCTAAGGAAGAAGGAGGTCTTGGTATAATTCCCCTCAAAATAACAAATAAGGTTCTAATAATCAAGAAGTTATGGAGGCTCTTACAAGATAAGAAAGCTCTATGGGTCAAATGGGTCAATGCATATTATTTGGAGAGGGAAGACTTCTAGTCCTTACAACCAAAACCTAGTAGTTCTTGGAACTTCAAAAACCTAATGCAACAAAGAGGAATGTTAAGGTAACACACTTATTACAAGATTGGTAATGGCATGTCTACTTCTTTTTGGAATGCTAAATGGATAGGAGATAGCCCTTTAACGGAGATGGATGAATTACTTCCTGTAAGAGATAGAATTCCATATGACTGCTCAATTAAAGACTTGTATGCTCTGTAGTGTGGACATGGAAACAGTTAATCACCTATTTTTCAATTGTCAGTTCTCTAAATACATCTGGATGTCTATCCTATACCTTAATAATGTCCAAGTAGATACTACTGACTAGATTCAGATAATATAATGGTCTAGTAACTTTAAAGCTTAAAAGATAGGAGATAAGTTCATCTACATGATCTTTTTAAGCTGCGTAGTTTATCATATATGGCTAGAGCGGAATAACAGAGTTTATAAGGAACAATATTCCACAAAGGAAGTTCTAATTCTTCTCATCATTAACAATATTCGAGATCACATAATTAGTCATAAAATTCATACTAGATGTAGTAACCTAATCAAGCATAGATGGCAACTTCCTGTTGAGTTTGCAAAACAAACTATTACGAGTTTTATGCTCAAAACCGCAAGTATATGGGTCGTACTTATAGTAAAGAATGGATATCAATCCCACGAGGATTGTATCTAGTCACCCTATCAATTTGGCTTACACTTTGTTCAAGAAATTCATTTAAACAAATAAAAAACCAAATAAATGAGACAGAAGCAGACAAAATTGGGAGCAAGATCGAGCAACATAACCAATCACAAACACAGCAAATAGAAAATTCAGAGAAAAACACAAGCTTTAAGCATAGGATTTGTTATTATCCTTATTTGTTTCC
>JAOXYD010239129.1:0-17268 GCA_028565735.1 Pinacopodium congolense | reverse complement strand
CTAACTAAGTTTAAAACACATAAACAATACTTAAAACACATAAAAACAACCTAGAAACATAGTATGAAAACACACTTATCACCTAAAGTTGGAGATTTCACTAATATTTGGTAAAAGTGCAATAAATAAATGTATTAGACCTCTAAACATTTTGTACTATGAATCTAACATTAGGCTAATGAAATATCTATTTGTTTTCTTGTAAGTTATGTGTACCATTTTTGCTATGGTTGTAGTTTTTCCCCTTATCTACCTATTTTTCAAAAATTCGTAATTGCAAAATATTTTTTATTTCTTAGTATATGATTTCTTTTCTTTTAATTCAAGGTGTTAAAGAATAGTCTTTCCTTTTCATAAAAGAAGTGAAAATTGCAAGGATCTACTACCACACCTACTCTCATACTTGCCTTTGCATAATCCTTCTTCTCTGGCTTCTGCATGCTCCACTCCCTCAAAAACTCTTCAATGAAAATGTCAAAAATCTCTTTCTCTTTCTCCTTCTTCTCCTCTAGTGACATGCCTCTAACTTGTGGTAGTAAAGATGGAGGAAGACTTGGCTGTTGCAACTAGTAAAAAGTAGACAAAGAGTTGAATCCTTATGGTTGCGGCATGGTAAGAGGTATGAAATTGGAACCACCTCCTTGCTGTTTGCCTCTATATTGTAGATTTGGATGATCCTTCTACCTTGGATTATATGTGGCAGAATAAGGATTAGACCCTCAATGGCATATACTTGTTAGTCATCCTACAAAGTTGGATATGAATCAATAGAATGACCAAATAATAAGCAGATTTCACATACCTTGACTTTTCCATTTTTTACTATAGCTTGCTCTACTACGGATGTGAGATTTGTGACTTGTTGCTTCAACCTCGACATAGCAACGTCCTTAGTTTATATTGTAGAGGATGGGACATTGTTCCTACTGCCTTAGTACTGTGAGTTTGACA
This sequence comes from Pinacopodium congolense, assembly GCA_028565735.1. Taxonomy (NCBI): domain Eukaryota; kingdom Viridiplantae; phylum Streptophyta; class Magnoliopsida; order Malpighiales; family Erythroxylaceae; genus Pinacopodium; species Pinacopodium congolense. Next base: position 16,317 of record JAOXYD010239129.1, on the reverse strand, counting down.
TCATAGTTACTATCAACTTCTTTGCATTAACCAGTATCTTATTAACTAATGCCCCTTTACCAACTGCATCTATCATGTTCTTGTCCACAGGCACTAGTCCTTCACAAAAGTATTGACTAAGAAGTTGTTCACAACTGGTGGTTACGGAAATAGTTGCACAGCTTCTTGAAGTGTTCCTATTAGTTATTAAGTGACTCCCCTCATTATTGTCAAATGTTACAAATCTCCTTTCGAATGTTTGTTGCTCTCAAAAGTACTTCTCGAGGAACACTTGTTGTAGTGATCCGATTCATATATATATATATATATATAGGAATCCACTGTCTAGAGAGTCACTTTACATGTATAATTGTGAATTGCATTTCATATACATGCTTAAATTGTGATTTGAAATAATGGTAAATGTGTTAGATGTATTCAATTGATCATTTCCGGGTATAAGTGATTTTGATGTGATTATCGTGCAAATGTTGCATCTTGACTTATAAATTTGTAATATAGAATGGTTAAAGGGATGAAAATTGAGGGATTAGTGTGATGATAAATGTTTTAGGAAATGGAAAAGTGTGGATTGATGAATTATAAGATATTGTAGAGAGGGGTTTTTAATTTAGACATTGTTAGAGTCAAATTTTGATTTAAGGAATGAAATCTTGTCTAACTGTTCGACCCATTTTTTATCTTGATAGAGTGCAAATTTGAAGGAGCATAAGGAATAAATGGTGTATCACTAAGTGTTAGTTGGATATTGGTGAAAGAATAAGGTCAAAAAGATAAGTATAATGAAATTTATGGTTGTTTTATTGAATCTGCTCATATTAGGATACTGATTCAGGAACCTTAGATGTTTCATTTTAATTGAGGACCTTGGAGTACCAATTAGGATGCGTATGAAACATGACAATTTTTCATATATGTCTTGTGGATATTCCTATAAAATTTCATGATCAAATGATCAATGGTTAGTGAGTTATGGTGATTTAAACAAGGTATGACAAGTTGAAGAGAGTGATTAGTGGGATATAAACCAATGAGAATGTGACATTTGGACCAATTATGTTTCATTACTTACCACCATCAATTTTTAACCATTTTGAGTCCAATTTCTAGACATTTTCTTCTGCTTTCTTCTTCCTCCTTTGTGACATTCAATCCCTATCCCTAACTTACATAATTCTTACCAAAATCAAGCCAAACCTTGGAGTGTTCTGTAGATCTTAATGAGCTCTTCCAAACCCCTCTTCTCCTACATTGATTGGAACACGGATTTACATGGTTTAGGGAGCTAAAAAGTGACTTGTTTAAAGTATAACAAGTAAGTATATAGTCCCTCTTGATAAAGCATGAAAGCATGAGATGTATATAAGTGTGTAGAGTTGAAATAGGCATCAAATTGAATCAATATACATGAAAACTGAGGTTAATTTGATGTCTGACAATTTCGACCCATTTTTCATGCATATAGGATTTGAATCTGAAAAGGCCTTAAGACTAAACATTGTATAGCTAGTGTTTAGGGAGATATGGGTGAAAGAATCATGTAAAAAGGATGAATATAGCTAGAGTTATGATCATCCTCCTGAAACTGCTTGTGATTTGTCATGTTCTAGAACACCCAAATTGTATCTTTGTTTTGAGGTACTTAGATCTAGTATTTGGAGTCGGTTCAAACATGAGAATTGTATAGTAATGTCATAGTTAAACATTGGTGAAAGACTCGCCTTCATAAATGAGTGAAACTCATTTTATGGCTATTTTTCTTAAAATACCCAATAAAAATCATAGTTTTAGAACCTATGTATTCGGGCTTGATTTTAAGGTTGTTAGACCCTGAATGTGAATGAGCCTTAAAAATAACATTTGTAGTACAATATCTTAGATTTCCATAGATGAAAGAATCATGATGATTGAATGAGTATCAATTAAGTTATGGTTAATAAACCAGAACTACCTTCAATAAAACACTAAATCTGGAACAGAAAATTATGTCCTTGTTTTGAGGCATTTAAAAGCTCAATGAGAAAGATCTTAAAGCATGAAAGTTGTAGATAATGATTTTAAATTGACTATAGTGAAAGCAGCATGTCATTTGGATTAGTGTATTGAAAGTTATGCATATTGTTCTGACTTGCGATCATGGTGAAGGTCGGAAATGAGTGAGTTAAAAGTGACTGAATATAAATTGAGCATGCATTATTCATTAGATATTCATACATGCATATTGGTCATTATGTAATTGAACAAATAATAATGTGTGTGTATGTAACGCAATTATAGGAGAGCATATTGATCAGAATCCAGACATCTCCCGAACAGTCAGACACTGAATATCTGGAGATCTCTGTGAGTTAGATTAGAGTGCACAATCACTCTATATGTTGTGTTTAATTCAGTTACTTTTGCTTATATTTTTTAAATTGTGAAAACTGATCTGATTATATATATATATAATATTTTGGAGGTATAAGGTGGTGTGTCTACTGCTATTCCATACACTAAATATCCAAGGATGTTTGGTATTGAGAATACATTAGAAGTGCTGACTTTTATGTGAACTCTGAGACCTATGTGTTTAATTATGTTAAATATCGAACTCTAATCTGATAATTATGAAAATAAGAACTGTATGTGTATTCTGCTTGATTGATTTCTTTTATGATCTGTGATGTGTTTCTTTGCATTCATGAAATGCATGATCCCATTAATGGCGTTGTGACTTAGGTAACTAGGCTAGCCGCAGTTTGGTGTGGGGCTTATACCCGTGGTTAGAACAAGCCTCAGGCTCAGATATATGTGAACCCGCTTTCCACTACGGATTGGGGTCAATACCCGAAGAATGAGCCTAGTATCAGCTACTGATATGGGACAGTAAATGGCATAAAGTCACTACCAAAGAAAAAGAAAATCGAATCTCATGTGCATTTGTAATTGTCTTCTCGCATGATAGAATGCCATTAGATAATCGTACTTTGATATACTAAACACATGAAAAACATGATTTTAATTGTGAGCACATTGATGATGGCCACTCACTGAGTTTTCCCTGAAAACTCACCCCACTTAATATTTCAGGGAAGAGGGAGCTCAAATCCTATCTTAAGATAGTGTAGAGAGAGTGAGAGCTGCGTACTTACAGACTTATCATGGATCAAAGGTTGGTCAGCTGAAGTCTCTAAGAGTCTAGGTAGCATGTTTTTGTTATGTTTGCTGCTTATACACAGTATATGATGATGTATAAATGGAATTTGTTTTAATGGAATATGAGTTTTGGTGTCTATTTTATGTCTATGTTCCTTCTGATTATGTTGTATGATGCCTAATGTAATTGCTCTAGCATGCCACCCTTGTAGGGTATTTACTCAAATATTCATCAGAATGTCAGGTAGGTGTCCTATGAGAGTGGGATGCTACACAAGAAGTTTTTCCAAATCTAGAACATCGATGTGCCTTAACCAACACCTTCCCCACCATAATCCCCATAAGATCCCTCTTCCTTTTATTTTTTTATTTTTGTGATTGCATGCAATTTTATGATTTAAATGTGACCTACGCTGTGATTTTTTGTTTCATGTTATTTTGCATGTCTTCCTTTCAATATTGAAGACAATGTTTTATCTAAGTGTAGGGAGGTAGCACATGTAATGTTGCTTGCATTTTGCATGACACATAGGATGCATGTTGTTAGTCATTTTGTTACATATTGTTGCTTATGCTTGAATGTTTGGGTAGCATAAGATTGAAAGGAACTAGCACAACTAGGATCAAGGATATTTGAGGATTGAAGAGCTAGGATCCTAGGAAGTTTGTAACAAGTTTGTCTTTCCATTGAAAATGCAAGTTAATTAAAATATTTGATACCTTCTTATTTCCATGGCAATTGTTTGGATGGTTTTTTTTTTAACTTGGAGTTAGTTGTTGGGATGCATTAGTAATCATTCATGAAACGGATTAATTAGGAAAGAAGTGACATGGATTCATTTACCGAATATTATTTAAATTTAATGACTACTTTGTTGACCTCTCCAATAAATGAAAATCAAAACCAAATAAAAAGGGGTTAAGAGTATAGTTGAAAGCTAGTTGTGAGTCATCATCTAGCCAGGTTATTGGGGGTGTGCCCCAAAAGACATGCACCTTCACATAAAAAGGAAAAAACGACACTCGAATTTAAGCTTAAAGAACATCACTAAAGCTAAGTAGTTAGGGGTGTGCCCCAAAATACAAGCATTTTCATGTAAAAATGTGAGTTTATTGTTCTTGGTAAAGAAAAAAATTGATGAATTAAATATAGAAAAATGAAATCCATGGATCTTCTTTCATAATAAAATATTTCATGAATGATTTCATGGTATTAGACTACCTTCCACTCAGTAATTTGAACAAATGCATGCTTATAATTAAGTGAATTTCATGAGATCCTTTGTTATTGTTATATTTAAGCCACCTTCCATTGGACCTTACGTGTTTTGCATTCTGTGCATGTGTTTTTTATACCTTGCATTTTAAATTTTTCTTGAGGGCAAGAAAAGGTTAAGTGTGAGGAAGTTGATAGATTTGTTTTAGGTTGTGTTTTCCTAAGTGTTTAAAGTGTGATTTTGGTTTTTTATGACACAATTGTTGCACTTATGACTTAGATTCATGTTCTTTTGATGATATTATTTGAATTACATGTTTTGAATGCTTACTTAATGATCTTGGACATGATTTTAATATCAATGGCGCATGTTATTAATGTATTTTGGTTTGGAATGAAGCTAGAGAGAAAAAAGGAGCAATAAATTAAGAGGAGAGTGAAGTAGAGAAGGCCACAATAATCGCCATGCCATAATTTTGGCATTATATTCCAAAGGCAAGAAAGCTCAGATCATGGCCTTGCTTGCTCAAGGCTAATTCTAGACAGGTGGCATTTTTTGAATTGTAAAGGTATAAAATGGGTACAAAATCCTAGGGACAATCATTCCAATGATTAGGAGTTCTCTTTAAAACGATAAAACACAAATTTCGAAGCTTTCCAAAGAAGGAAATAAGATCAAACACAAGGATCATCAAGAAAAGCCAAAGCTATAGAAATTCCAACTCAAAGGGAGTGAAGAGAAAAGTGGCAAGTTCATTAGTTTTTATTTCTTCTTCTCGTTTACTATCTTTTTTATGGATATTATGGTTGTTAGGAGATTGTTAAACACTATGAGTGGCTGAATATCATTGTAAACATTTCTTTTTAAACTATTTTTATATGAACTCTTCTTGTTATTTTAATGGATGACCGATTATGATATTTTATTTTGCTTCAACCTTAAAATAGATTATGAAAATGTGTTGGGTAATTTGTTTTGGTGTGTGTAATGAGAGTTGACACCCAATAGACCTACAAATATCAGGTTAACTAACCGATTAGAGAGAGATCTTAATTAATTAATTAATTATCTATAAGATCACTTTATAACTAGTTGAATGTCTAGGATGAGTTATGTAGATTGAGAGATTACATGATTAATCCTATATTGTTTAACTGGGTAAACTTGGTTGTACCTTGAGAGAGGGTATTTGAAAATTTTGGATGTCTTAGGCTAACCATCATTGCTTCATTAAGATAGAGGGATACAAGGTATGGATAAAAGTGATTCCTATTGTTTGTTTATAATTTCAAAAGCTCTAGGTCATTGTCCTGTTAATTATTCATTGCTAGTTTTTCTAGTTTAGTTAATTTTTAGTAATTATTAAGTAAATTTGTTCCTTAAAAAAAGTTCAAATTGAATCAAGGGTTGACTAAACCTAATCCTCATGGGATGATATCTATTATATGGCTCGCATACTTGCGATATAGTGTAAAGCTAGTGAGTGCTTGAACAAATAAGTGTTCATCAACATTTGACAATAAGCAAAAGCCCTGAATGGACAAGTGGAAGTCATCTTCTCTTAGTATTCTAGAGCAATGACCACCTGGATATAATCTAAATAACCATCAAGAAAATAGTAGTAAGGATGACTAGTAAGATGCTCTAACATATGATAAATAAATTGTAAGGAGAAATGATCGTTTCTACTCATCTAATTAAGTTGACAGTTATCCACCCAAACTATTCATCCATTCTATATCAAATTAAGAACTATCTCTCCGCTCTTATTCTTCACTACTATAATGCTTGACTTATTGGGATTGACTTGTAAAGGACTTAACCACTTACTATCTAACATAAGGAATATGACACCCATATCAAGCAACTTCATCACCTCACTCTTCACCACCTCCATCATCGATAGGTTAAGTCACTTTTGTACTTGTCATACTAGTGTAACTCCTTTCTCTAAAAAGATCTTGTGCATACATAAAGAAGATCTAATAGCTTTCATATCTATGACCATCCACCCTAGCATCATCTTGTACACTCTTAACACTCTCACGAGCTTCTCTTCTTACATCAAAGTGCTATCACTCGCGATAATCATCATAAAGGTGTTATTGACTCCTAAATATGTGTACTTAAGGTGAGTTGGTAGTCACTGCAGCTCCACTTCTGGTGCCTACATAAAACAAGGTAACTAGTGATTGGTATAAATAGGCAATTCCAAAAATTGAGTTGCGTACTTGCAAAAATAATGAGGATATATCTTAAGGGCCATGATTGCTTCCTTTATCTAGTCTCCAAACTCAAACTTTCCATACTAACAATCATATATCTCCTTTTCCATTAAGTCATTAAGGCTACCTCTAAAGGATCTCCTGTAACAAGAAAAGAAAAACATTCTACTAAAGAATCAAGAATATCTAACTTAAGTATTGACTCAAAATATGATGGATAGCATATAGTGTTGAAGATGTTGAACTGAATGACTATGCCATCAAATTCCATAGTCAACACCCCACTATAAACATTAATATTTTTCCGATATGTCTTTAAAAATGGTTGCCCTAACATAATCAATGATAGAATTGGAGACTCCTCATCATGTATGACTGACACATAAAATCTACAAGAAAAGAAGCTCTTTTACTTGTACTAAGGCATCTTTAATAACCCTCTCAGGGTAAGAGCTAGACTAATTAGCTAATTGAATAATAACTCAGGTATCCATTAAAGAACCAAGATTTAAAGCTTTAAAGATAGAAACTTGTATAACATTGATCGAAGCTTCTAAATCTAGCATGCATCTCTCATACCTTATGTTATTAATCTTACAACGAATGGTAAAAACACCTAGATCCTTACACTTGGGGGGTAGTTTTCTCTGCAAGACTAGTAATACATTTTCCCCCTATACTGACCTTCTCTTCACCCTTTAATTTTAGCTTGCTACTATGCAGATACTTCAAAACCTTAGCATATCATGAAACTTGCTTGATTGTTTCTAAAAGAGGTTTATTCACTTCCACCTTGCAGAATACCTCCAATATCTCCTTCTCTTGTTGCTTGTTCTTCACTAACCTAATAGGAAATGGAATAGACAATTGGTTAGTGATTGCAGTTTGTGAGGTATTTACCCGAGGAAGATTATCCTCTTCCTTCTTTACTAACATAGTTTTTTCTTCTTCTCCTTACTTCGCCTTTATCTTCATGGGACCTTCGACCTTTTTCCACTTCTCAAGGTAATGGAACAGGTGTCTTTTATTATGTTCTTCTTAGGCTAACTAGGCAGTCTTGTCAAGCTTTAGGCTTGCAACTTCCCCACCACATCTGCCAATTGAATCAATTGTTTCTCTAAGTTCTTCATACTACACCTCGCTTACTACTAGAATTGAAGAGTGGTAGTAGCTAAACTCTTGACATTTCCTTCCAAAGAAATATCTCTGACTTGTTATGGATGCTGTAGAGATGGGGACCTCAATTAAAGCTGTGGTTAACCTTGGTGAAAGCTTGATGGTGCATTGAATCGTTGTTGTTATGGTTAATAAGAAGAAGGCCGAACATTAGAGCTATTTAGGGATTCCCATATCTAATGTTAGGATGATCCTTCCACCCCATATTACCTCTATTATTACCCTTGAAACCCTCCAACCACATTGACCTTTTTTTCTTTCCTACAAGGAAGGACAAGCATTAGTAAAATGATCTACAAGTGCACAAGTGCCATATACCTTGATGGGTCCTTTGCCCATCACTGCTTACTATACCAAAGAAGTTAAGTTGGCAACTTATTGCTCTAACTTGGAAATTGACACCTCCTTTACTTTCTTTGATGAGGAAAAAACACTAATTTAGTTGCCCCATTATTGAGAATTGGTTGCCTTAGTAGCTATCATGTTCTTCACATCCTCTAAAATCTTGTTGTGGTATTAGAGCTTGGTGGCATCCATCAAGTTATGTATTCGAGTCACATAAACAACATGGTTCTGATCAAGCCCTTCAATGAGGCAGCACAACAAGGTGTATCGGCGCCCCGCGAAAGTGTGGTGGATCCTTAAGTATCAGGTAACGCCTAAACTATCACTAATTGGTTTTAGTATAAAAGTGGTATCAGAGCTTGGTGGCATCCATCAAGTTGTGTGTTCGAGTGCCATGAACAACATGTTTCCGATCAAGCCCTTCAATGAGGCAGTACAGTAGGGTGTATGGGCACCCCGCGAAGGAGTGGTTGATCCTTAAGTATTAGGTAAGGCCTCAACTATCACTAATTAGTTTTAGTAGAAAAGACATTTAGCTACCCAAAACTCAAGTTGAAGGTAAGGCATATCAAATCCTCAAATACCATCCCACCACGCCTCCGCTTGCATCCCATGCCACAAGCGGGGCCCCATGGCCAATTCATTTACACTGGGATTCAAACCAATGACATGAGGTGAACCTAAGAGCTCTGATACCATCTGGCTACCCAAAACTCGAGTGGAAGATAAGGCATATCAAATTATTAAATAAAATTAAGAGAAATATTCCTCAAAACTTTCAGCAACTACTCATTTTTTGATCAATTGAGCAAAGTAATTACCCCTAGATTTACATTGATCCAAATGGGGATAAGTAACGGTCATTATCTAGCACTTGAAAAAGCACATCCCTAAGACCTTACATTTCATATTTTTAACTCTTTCAATCTTAATTGTTTGGAAGGAGTTTTTTTAAGCATTTAGAAGATCACCAAGGGTTCATTATATCACATTACTTATACAGGTTTCATCATTTGAAAGATCTCTCAAACGTTAAAACACCTATCCCTAATCATACCCTTATTCTCAAACATTAACTTGAAGCACCGCTTATTCAACTCGATGGTGTTTATGCAAATCTCTCAACATAAGTAAAGCGATAAATCTATAATCACCTCAGAGTAACTCCACCACACAAGTGTCCTTATTGCATAGGTGAAGATCAAAGAAATCCTCCATTATCTCTGACATCTGAAGAAATGGAGCTCATCATTAAAGACTAGGCCCCTCAAAAGTAGAGTCTATTATGTAAGCACTCAAGCAATTAGCACAAATCGCTCATTGTGCAGATTTACTTTATTCTTTTATTGCTTTCGTCATGTAAAGTAGATTCCCTGACAGTTGTCAGGAATTCTACTATTCACTTTTTTTTTTTTTTTTGCTTTCCAGTGCATGATGTATGGTTTGCCGAGAGTAGAGGATATATACATTATCTCTCTTATGTAAATAAACATCTTTCTAGAAATTGCTCTCTTCTTACTTTGCTTCTGTTTCCGATTCACTATCCCAAGTAGCCAGGGTGGCGTTGAAGGGAATCATAGAGTCATTATACCTTGACGCAGGTAAGAGAGATTTCTATCCCACTTCTTAAATATTTGTTAAGAATGTTTTATTATTGTTTAAATAATCTAGAATGTTTATGTCCATTATGCATTTATTATTTTGAATGTTCAGTATACATGTTTATTTCTTATGATATCTCTCCATTTTATTAATTACTCTAGGATTATCTGATGAAACCATTGCAGATTTATATATTCATTATCTTAAAAAATTATTAAAAATCAAACTGATGTTTTTAGCTCAGTATATCAACGTATTCTAAACGATATCTTTTTATCTCAATATCAAAAACAACTAATCCTTAACTCTTTTATTCTTTATACAAAACAATTCCGATATCATATCCCTACATCAACCTAAGTATGATGATTCTTTGTTCTGAATGCAACAAGTTACTCAGTCAAGTATATCGTCTTGAAGAATTAGTCCAGGACTACACCTTTGATCATATCTATTACACTAATACGCTCACCAGCTATCATCACAGATATTATCCCAACTACATTAGAAGCAACAATCTAAATAGACCTTAATTAGAAGCTAAAGCAGATCAAGCCAAACGTTCCAAACAACATTATACTAGATTACTTCAAGAAGTAAAATGGAATCTCCAGTATCATCTCCTATTAGATCATAGTACTGAAAAAATCAATCCTATTTTATGCTTAGCACTCCAAAATTTTCAATATTCTCCTTTGTAAAATGGCACGAACTTATTGTCCTATTTGTAATCAATTTAAAATTTATTATCAAAATATCTCTTCTCGTGTAGAATCTTTATATCATTGTTTTATTCAACTTAATATTCAATTCCAAGCAATTGATAATAGTTTTCAAAATCCTTTTTTCCAATCTCTTATCGAACAATTTCAAACCAAATTAGTAATGAAATTACTACTCTTATTCATGATTAAAATTTTTATTATCTTACTCATATCTAAATGTTAACTGGTCAACGTTTAAAACTTAGAATTAAACAATTACAAAATAATCTAAAGTTTTTAAATAAACGAATTTTTCGTTTTCATTTTATTTTACAATCTTTTCAATTACATGAAATTTATTTAATTCCGTAACAAATTCATTATATAAGACAACAACTTAAAAATTTAGCCATTGAATTAGAAAAATCAACTCAAATTAATTAATATTTTTCACAATTACAAAATTTTTTAGTATGACAGATACAAGAAAACATGTTTCAAAAGCAATTTATCATTTATAAGTACTCGATTATTCTAATAGAAGAAATCATCAATATTTTATTCAAGAACTACAAGAAAGTATTATGGAATTTTCTAATCTTGAACAAGACCTTAATCAAAAAGCTTTTCAAAAAGAAATCCTTTTATTTCAAAAGCTTATTAATGCATTAAGAGCAATGGATATTTATGATCCTCTTTCTGCTCCTCATCCAGCATCTCTTAACTCTCCAAATTAAATGGAATCTTCATCTTCCACTTCTTAAGCAATTGCATGTGCTCAATGTAAAAGTTTGTTAAATCAATTAAAAACTATAAATCATCTTAGACATAATCTTCTTTACAAATTAAGAATTTATATTCACCATCGTGACCAAGCCTACTCTAGAGAATTAAATTATGCCGTAGAATATTTTCAACTGAGATTACTGAAATTCGTTATATGTTCAATTCTTATGATTTAGACAGTCAAAGCATACTACAAAATCTTTTTCAATATACACACTCTACATCATGACTACTCCTTTAGATATTCTCAACTTAGATAATCCTCAAGTAAAAGAAAATACTAGATTTTTCCATTTAGATGAAATTATCTCTCCTAAAAAACTTGAATATATTGCTAAACCACAACTTGATTTAAAGGATGGTCAAGATATTAAAATTCCTTCTAAATTGCAAAAATTATTCAACAGACAAATTATCATTTATTATGGTATAATTTTATCCAAAACACCTATTTAAATAGAATAAAGTCAAGGTAGATTTAATATTAACTTAATCGATGAAAATCAAATCACTAAGCACTTATAAAAAATTAAAAAAGAACAACCCCATAAAATCAGATATATTCATTTATCTACTATACAAATTTTAATCCAATCTACTTATCAAGAAGGTATTGATTCACCTATTCGTTTAGCTATCTTAGATGAATAAATGAAAGATAAAAATAATCAAATTATCTATATTCATTTATCTACTATATTCCTTTAGATATTCTCGAATTAGAAAATCTTCAACTAAAAGAAAATACTGGATTTTTCCATTTAAATGCAATTATCTCTCTTGACAAACTTGGACATATCGCTAAAACACAACTTGATTTAAAGGATGGTCAAGATAATTTCTATATTATCTTGAATGGCTAAATTTGTAAGATGTTGTCTTATATAATGAACTTGTTATGGAATTAAATAAATTCCATGTAATTGAAAAGCTTGTAAAATAATAAGAAAACGAAAAATTCATTTATTTAAAAACTTTTAATTATTTTGTAATTGTTAAATTTTAAGTTTTAAACATTGAGAAGTTAACATTTAGATATGAGTAAGATAATGAGTATTTGAATCATGAATAAGAGTAGTAATTTCATTACTAATTTGGTTTAAAAGATTTTCGAAGCTTTGAAATTGTTCGATAAGAGATTGGAAAAGAGGATTTTGAAAACTATTATCAATTGCTTCGATTTGAATATTATGTTAAATAAAACAATGATATAAATATTTGACCCGAGAAGAGATATTTTGATAATAAACATTAAATTGATTGCAAATAGGGCAATAAGTTCCTACCATTTTACAAAAGGGAATATTGAAAACATTGAAGTGCTAGGCGTAAAACAGGATTGATTTCTTCAGTACTATGATCCAATCCGAGATGATATTAGAGATTCCATTTTACTTCCTGAAGTAATATATTATATTATTGTTTGGAACATTTGGTTTGATCTGCTTTAGCTTCTAATTAAGGACTATCTAGATTGTTGCTTCTAATGTAGTTGGGATAATATCTTTGATGATAGCTGGTGAGCATATTGGTGTAATAGATATGATCAAAGGTGTAGTCTTGGACTAATTCTTCAAGATGATATACTTGATTGAGTAATTTGTTGCATTCAAAACAAAGAATCATCATACTTAGGTTGAAGTAGGGATATAAGATCAGAAATGTTATGTATAAAGAGTAAAAGCATTAAGGATTAGTTGTTTTTGATATTGTGATAAAAAGATATCGTTTAGAATACGTTGATATACTGAGCTAAAAAAGTGAGTTTGATTTTTAATAAGTGTTTTAAGATAATGAATATATAAATCTTCAATGGTTTCATCAGATATTCCTAGAGTAATTAGTAAATGAGAGATATCATAAGAAATAGACATGTATATTGAACATTCAGAATAATAAATGCATATTGGACATAAACATTCTGGAGTATTTTAACAATAATAAAACATACTTAACAAATATTTAAGAAGTGGGATAGAAATATCTCATACCTGCTTGAAGGTATAATGACTCGATGATTCCCTTCAACGCCACCCTGGCTACTTGGGATAGTGAGTTAGAAACAGAAGAAAAGTAAGAAGAGAGCAATTTCTAGAAAGATGTTTATTTATATAAGAGAGTAAGAGAGATAATGTATTTATCCTCTGCTCTCAGCAAACCATACATTATATAGGCAGCGAAGAGAATCTAAAGGTCAATCTCGTAGGCTGGAAAGCAAAAGAAAAAGAAAAGAAAATAGTAGGATTCCTGACAACTATAGGGGAATGTACTTTACACGCTGAAAGCAATAAAAGCATAAAGTAAATCTGTACAATGCGCGATTCGTGCCGAGTGCTTAAGTGCTTAAGTGCTTTACATAATAGACACTTCTTTTGAAGGGTCTAGTCTTCAATGATGGGCTCCATTTCGTCAAATGTCAGAGATAATGGAGGATTGCTTTGATCTTTACCATTATAATAAGGACACTTGTGTGGTGGAGTTGCTCTAATGTGATTACAGATTTGTTGCTTTACTTCTGTTGAGAGATTTGCACAAATGACATCGAGCTGAATAAGCAGTGCTTCAAATTGATGTTTGAGAATAAGGGTATGATTAGGAATAGGTGTTTTAAAGTTTGAGATCTTCAAAATGTTGAAACCTTGATAAGTAATGCGATATAATGAACCCTTGATGATCGTCTAAATGCTTGAAAAAACTCCTTCCAAACAATTAAGATTGAGAGAGTTAAAAATATGAGAGGTAAGGTCATAGGTATGTGCTTTGCCTAGTGTTGGATAATGACTATTACTTATCCCCATTTTAATGAATGCAAATCTAGGGGTAATTATGTTTCCTGATTGATCAAAAAAATGGATAGTTACTGAAAATTTTGAGGAATATTTCTCATTTTTTAGCAAAATGAGCTTTATATGCTTTAAAGGAGTCTATAAAGGCTATTGGGAAATGTCTAAATATATTAGGATTGGTGAGGTATAAGGTGTTTACAAGACCGGTTTAAAAAAGAAGATAAGTTGTAAGAGGATCTACTTATGGTAAAATGACTACTTTTGGTCTGAGCTTTCCTCAATTGACACAATAGAATTGCTGAGGTTTAAGTTCTTCTGTCCAGCTGTTAACTGTAGAAAAATAATATAGGAATACTTCATAAGTAATATGAACAAATTCTTGTTCTAAAGACTTGGTAGGAATGGAATTAATCTTGTGCATGTTGACTTTTCTTTCGATTGTTTTGAGGGTTGTGGAGATGCTTGGTTGGGCTAAGACTTCTTTATAGTTGGGTCTTAGAGATAAGGTTGTTTACTGGCTTTTGTAGTCGTTTAAGGCTTTTTCTGCTTCAAGTTTTGTTTTATAGCTTTTGTGATTAATGTGGCTATGACCAGAGATAAACTGTGTGGCTTAAGCCCATTCAGAATAAATACCTTAGTTGGGACCATTAAAAATGGCATAGTACTTTTCAAGTTCAAGAATTGCTGGTGAGGGAGTACTTTGAAGTGAAAGTCCGAGGTTAGTAGGTGCTAAATCGGCTAAAGGGACTACTTTTTGTGTGATGGAGTTTTTTTAGTGGCTTGTATTTATAAGGTTTGATTTAGGAATTGCATTTCAAGACTAGTAATGGCCTTTTCTAACTGGCTTACTTCCCTTTGCATTGCTGAAAGATATTTTTGTGTTTGTTGAATCTCTTCTTGCTTGCGAGCTACTTTTTCTCTTAATTCCTGTATAGTGTTCATAATTGTTTCCATTCTCATTAAGAGCGTCTGCAAAAAAATTGTTAGTGGATTTAATATATTTAATAGTATAATTATATTAATGTAATTCAAGTTGCCAACGTATAAGTCGACCTTGATTATAGTTATTGCGGATATTATATCGTGAAAAACCATAAAGGTATTGAGAATCAGTATGTACTTCAAAATGTCTTGGTAATAAATCTACTTTCCATTTTCGCAAAGTTTTTAAAAATGTTAAAGTTTTTTTTTCATGAATGGGATATTTTAATTCAGTAGAGTTAAAAGTACCATTAATATATTTGCAAAGTTTATATTTAGAATGCTTAAACGAAACTAGAATACTTGAAAATTGT
The DNA here is from genome assembly GCA_028565735.1 of Pinacopodium congolense. Classification (NCBI taxonomy): domain Eukaryota; kingdom Viridiplantae; phylum Streptophyta; class Magnoliopsida; order Malpighiales; family Erythroxylaceae; genus Pinacopodium; species Pinacopodium congolense. The sequence continues at coordinate 1,043 of JAOXYD010239129.1, read as the reverse complement.
ATGCTTTAAGATATGCTTGTAAGCTCGTCAGAGACAATTAGAATACTTGTATACTCATTAGAAACGAGTGAATTGATTGTATGCTCTTTAGAGAAGAGTGAATTGCTTGTATGCTCTTCAGAGAAAAGTGAATAGCTTGTAAGCTCCTGTCTAAGGAGTTGATAACTTTGTACCTTTGATAATTGTTTCGGACTATAAGCTAAAAGACATCCAGCCTATGTATCAATACTTACATCTATTTGAACAATTAATAAATCATGAGGAGTATAATTATATAATGGAGGTAATGACTTACAGAGATCTTTTAATTTCTGAATAGAACGAGAGTCAGAATCTGTCCATGACCATTGTGTTTTTATACTGCATTTTAATTGTAATTGCTTTCTTTCTTTTGCTAAATCTTTTTAAAAGCCTGAATCAGAAATATAATTGAGTAAACCTAAAAATCTTTGGACTTAGTAATATTTTTAAACTTAGTAGGAAATTACTGTAACTTTTCAAGAATATTAGGTTGTAAAGTGAGATAACAATTAATAAATTGAATACCAAAGAATTCAATATTTTGTTGAGCCAATTTTATTTTCTTTTTACTTAAAATTAAACCTTTTTCTTTACAATAATGTAAAACTTGTTGTACTTTAGAAAAATGATCATTTTTATCTTTATTTGAAAACATAATAATATCATTAATGTATGCTAAAGCAAATTCTTCAAGATTGCTTAAATTATTACCCATAAAACATTGATAAATTCCTAGTGCTTGCTTTAATCCAAAAAGTAATACATTCCATTGATAATGCTTTTAAGGAGGACATGAAAAAGATGTTAAGGGTTTACTGTTTTTGTGTAATCTAAGTTGCCAATAACCTCATTTTCCATCTAAAGTTGTAAATCGGTGATGACCTTTTAATTTAGTAATAATATAATCTTTGCGAGGTAATTTATAAGTGTCTCCTATAGTTGCTTAAATAGAACATGAAACCGTAAGCTCCCAAGCAGTGGGAGGAGCCCGGGGCTCTGACCGCGTGCCTGTTGAAGAATGA
>JAOXYD010239118.1:0-17268 GCA_028565735.1 Pinacopodium congolense | reverse complement strand
ATCTACGATAGAAGCCAGCATGACCTAAGAAACTCCTAACTGCTCGAACTAAAGTTAGAAGCGGGAGTTGAGCAATCACATCTATCTTGGCTGGTGATAAGTGTGTTTTTAGGTTATGTTTCTAGGTTGTTTTTAAGTGGTTTAACTGTTTCTTTGTGTGTTTTAGCTTTAGTTTATTTCATGTTTTGCATGTTTTTAATCTTTACATGATCTTTGAAGTGTTTAAGTGATTCTTATTTTGTTTAATGTTTAAGGGATAGGATGACGCACATTGTCCCTTGTTTTTGCAGGCATCAAAATTTCAAGTTAGAATATTTTTAGGTGGCTTTGGTGGCTTGCTGGGAAACATTTAGAGCTCAGATTGCCAAGAAAATTGGTGGAGGGTAAGATCACGATATTAGGAGTCCCCAATTCAAATTTCAAATCAATCGGAGGTTTGAAGAAGAATTTATGGCCAAAAGAGTGAAGGATGGTCAAAGCTGCAGAAATCAGATCACGATCGTGACATTACCGTTCATCATGCCCTTTGTCACAATCGTGACCCAGTCATGATCGTGATAGCGAGCCTATTGCTGAATGGGTAAAACACATGATTTTAAGGATCTTGACCCTCCTATTGACACATATAAGCACTCAAAACCCTAGAAGCCTCATTTAATCAATAGCCAATACCCAAAAGAGGAAAAGTTGAGGATTTTTGGTGGCTCCCAAAAGAAGAAAGAAAATAACTTCTTTGGAAAGCATCAAGACAACACTTAAGTTTTCCAGTCTTCTTAGAGTAAAGAGAAGACACTCAAGGCTCTATCTAGTTTATTTTTTCTTCTTCTCTTTATTATTTTTTAGCATGGAAAACGCGAGTATTGTTGGATTATTTGGGATTATGTGTAGAATAAGATTGGATTGGGTTCCTCTTAGCCCTTGGAATCAAGATTGTAAAGGTTCCTCTTGACCTTGAACAAGATTGTGTAAAGGTTCCTCTTGGCCTTTAACCAAGATTGTTGTTAGTGAATTTCCAACAAGTAGTTGGAGAGAGGACGTAGTCTATCTTTGGGGTAGGCGAACCTCTATAAATATTGGTGTTCCTCTCTTCCCTTATCTCCTTTATATTTGTGCATGTGTGTTTGTTTTAATTATTGATTGCATTTGCTTAATATTGACATAAAGTTTGGAATTCCATTTAAGTTGAATTTTGGTTAAGAATTTCATATTGCTTAAATTGGCCAAAGGTGTTTAAAGTATTTTAATTTTGCAATAATTTTTAAACACCCAATTCACCCTCCCTTTTGGGTGCCATAGGGCTAACAATTAGTAAAACATCTTTCTTTAATTCTTGAACAAAAAGAAGTTCTACCTTATGTTGATGATGAAAAAACCTTTGGCCTTAGGGCTAAAGTTTTTGTTGTTCTTAGGGCTTGGAAAGATAGGTTACAAATAAATTATGAAAGAATTTGTTTAGGGAGTCTTAAAGTCAATATGGAGTTCATGTAATTAATATGTTGAGGACTAAGTGTGCTTTCATCTTAAGAGTTTATGATCCTCTTCTAAACACCATGTGAGATAAAGTGAAATACTTTATAATTGTATTTTTTAGAGGTTGAAAGAAAGAGTGCAAGTTAAATTGTGAAAGTTATCTTTAAGCCTTGAAAAAGGATGTTAAAAATGACTTTGTATGTGTGATTTGTTATAGAAAAAAATTCTTAATAAATTTTTGGATAAAGGATGTAAAAGAAAGTGGATATTTTCGTACCTCTATAAATTTGTTTTAATTCTTCTCTTCCTTATAATTTTACATTTAAGAATTTATTGACAAGTTATTTATATAATTATTTATGTTTTTATTATTAATTAGCTTTGGTGAAATTATGATCATTAACTTAGAAAATTTTAAAGCTCCTAATGACCACCTTCTTTTAGGTGCCAAATAAGACCAATATTGATAATAATGACTTTTTATATTGGAAGACTATGATGAAATTATTTTTTATGGTTAAAAAACATAGACTTATAGGAGATAGTTTCCAATGGACCTACATAACTATTAAAGCTATAGGAGATAAAGAGATACCTAAAACAAAAGAAGAGTGGAATGATAAGATATTAATATCCCCATAGATGTATAGATCTTGTATTGTGCCCTAGTATGTGTGGGACCACACATGAAATTTGGCACACCTTAGTGATAATCCATAAGGGGACTAATAAAAAAAAAAGAAATTAAGGTTAGTATGTTAACACATCAATATAAACTCTTTTATATGATACATAATGAAAGTATCTCTTCCATGTATGCTAGTTTTATCAATATTATAAATGATTTTAAAGGCTTAGCTAAGACCTATACTATCCTTGAATTGGTAAAAAAGATATTAAGGCCTTTGCCTAAGATATAGAAAGCAAAAGTCACAGCGATATATGTAGCAAAAGACTTGAATGTCATCATATTAGAAGAGTTGATTAGGTCCCTCCTAACTTATGAATTGAGGTTAAAGGAGACCTAGGAGGAGGAGACAATTCAAAAGAAAAGAAATATGGTGTTCAAGGAATCAAGAGAGGAGAATAATAATAATGAAGCCTCTACGAGTGGAAGTGATGATGGGGAAATAGCATTACTCCCAATAAGCATAAAAAAGTTCCTAAAGAAGGAGATGTCCATGAGAAGAAGAAACTAAAAACAGGGAAAGTGCAACTCTAAGAATAAATTAACATAATTTATTTTGAATGCAAGGAAATTGGTTATACAATGTCAAAATACCTACTTCTCAAAGAACATGATAAAAAGGAGAAGGAAGGCAAGAAGAATAAGGCCCTAAAAGCCACCATATGGGATGACACTAGTGAGTTTAAAGATTAATACGTGGAACATATGTGATTTATGTCAAAAAATGAGGTACCATTTTTTTACAGTTCTCATAATGAAAATAATTGTGACATTGATTTTACCTATGAAGAAGTTGTTAAGTATTTGAAAATTTTAACTAAGAAAAAAGGAAGAAATTGTCCACTAACTATGAATACCCTTTGAAATTACTAGATACATGTATGTTAAAGAATGGAAAACTTAAAAAATGATATAAAATCAAATAATGTACATAAAGATGATGGGTAAAAGTTGAAAAATGAGAATGCATCGTGAAAAATAAAAATAGATAGCCTTAAAGAGTCAGTATCCAAATTTACTAAAGGAATTGAAAAATTAGAACATATGCTAGTGAACAAAAGGCTTTAAATGATAGAGCTGGTTTAAGATACACTCATGAAAATGTAACATCCACCAGTAAGGCCATTTCTGAAAAATGAATGAACTTAGATGATGAAACTACACCTAGACACATACAAGGAGAAGATATCACGTCTATAATTAAGACACATACAAGGAGAAGATATCATGCCTATAAGTATAGACCTAACTCAAGACCTAGAAGGGCACCTTAAGCTAGACACAATAACTATGCTAGGAAACAATTTTAACAACCTAGGAAAGTCACCACATGAAGAATTTTAATAAGTCGTGACCTAGTTATGCACATATGCTTACATATAGGACATGTACAGCTAAACTTTATAATTATTGTGGATATTATGGACATTTAGAGAGATATTGTTATGGTAAGTTAGTAAGTTAGAATGTCACGCTAAGAGGTTTAAGGAAACCAACTAACCCTTAAAAATTCAAATTAGTGTGGGTACCTAATCAAAATGGTTTGCTTACTTCATAGGTCACCAAAGGAAGAGCAAGTGCTATGTATATATTGGATGCTCAAGGTACATGACTATTTACCCCTCTCAATTCATTTCTACAAAAAGAAAGGATGTAGGATTTGTCACATTAGAAGTTAATTCCAAAGGTAAGGTTGTTGGTATAGATAACTATATGGCATTAAATGAGAGTAAATTAGTTTTCTAAAATTGTTTCATTTTTATACCTAATTAAAATGACCCTTTTAAATTAGAAGTAAAACCATAGACAATTTGATAAATGATAAATAATAATAGGAATTGAAATAAAATAAACTTGATAAACAAAGTCATGGACAAATTAATTTATAGTGTCTTGATGCACAATCCTACAATTATGTCGACTCTCTAACTATTTATTGGAAATTTCAAAATAAACGACATCATTTTGCAGCAACTTCGCTTTTTCAATGAGTTCTTAAGTAACCTTGACAATAATTCAATCTTATAATCATAATAACAGAAAGTACATGAAAGTGTCTAAGGGGCTCTCAAAATACCAAACAAAGAGTGAAACATAACTTCATAAAATATTTATATAAGACCACCCATATTCTCAAAAGAACACTCAAAACATTTCAATTCACTTACTTGTGTGTGTTCTCACAGTTCAATGAATAATCCACTCCCAAAACACTCTTACAACTAAACTTCATCCTACTAGCTATTTATAGCTATTGGGACTCTTTAAATTTCATTTATTTCAATTTTTAATGTTGAAACTAATCATTTATGTCTAATTTAACAAATCAATAGTTGACCACTTATACTAGTTGACTAGTAAATCTAAGCCATTGGTTGATAAGTTTGTGCCAAAATAGAAAATGGTCGACTATTCATACACATTAGTTAACCACCACTAGTCGACCACTTTATACTTAGATTGGTTTTCACATATTTTTTCACATTTCACCACAACTAAGATACCATTAAATAAATTATAATATTTTCAAACATTTCTTTATCACATACAAGTCAAAAATACTTGCCTAAAAATATTTTTGTGTATTAAAAGAATCATTTAAAACTTTCCTGAAATAGTTTCTTTTAATTATGCGATTTATATGCATAAAAACTAAGTATGAATGCAACATGTATGATTCAAGCTCATCAGACACCCTAAGATGATCAAGATAAGATTATAATAAAAATTATGACATTGATAGCTATTAGAGTGTACATATTTTAGGCATGATTTAGTGCTTTTTTTATTGATTTTAAGGGAAAATTCATGTGACTTATGTGCATATTGAGGTTAAACCTTTGAATGTGATGATGCTTAGCCATTTCTATATTTCCATTTGTTCTAAATAATTTTGTTGGACATTTCAACACAACTTTTGGACTTCATTGCACCATCTAATGCCATAAGACTTACGAGCTTAATGCTCAACTAGACATCCTCTATCTTGAAATGAGAAACTATCAAGCATCTGAGGGCTCTAAGTGGGAAGACTTACAGGTTAGATGGGACGAGAATAAAATGCTCCAACAGGAGAGATAGGAGCAGGAGTAGGCTATTAGGCTAAGGTTTTATTGCATTTTCATATGAATTTGATTATGATTTAAGGTACATATGCTCTAAACTGATGTTAAAATGTTTAATTATCTTTTGGATTTATGAAAATTGTGAGCTAAAGCTTGAATGGTGATAAATATACAGAGAATCCACTAAAAAATATATAATAGGAGTAAAACGGTAGGTGAGCTACACCGCCATTTAACCCTGTAAAACTGTCATTTTTCTCATTTTCAAGTGTCGTTTAAGTACTTGTCATGCTCTTTCTAGCTGGCTCCTTTTCTCAATTGGCTATAACTTGCTCCTGTTGCTTCCAACCTGCAACTAACATATATATGAAGCTTTAGAGAAATAATTCGCACAACTATTAATGCATATTAGAGTAGTTAAAACTCAAATTTAACATAAGACTTTTATTTTCTTTCTTTATATTATATTTTTCATCTATTCTTCTTTTCCATCCCTTTTATTTGGTATTTTTATGTTGTTTTAAGGATTCCAAAGATGTTATACTTGTGATTGGAAGTTGTGTATCAATTTGGATCTTCATTTGGTGCTTTCTAAACACTTAATCACTTGTATTTTACTCCTTTCTGCATATAAGTGCAAGAACATGATGTTCATGCTTAAATATGGTTTTTTTTCTTGGTTATATATGATGTTTTAATCTGACCATATTTAAGCATGAACACCATGTTCTTTTTTTTCTGGTTTGTTTTCAATGTTATTAATTTCTATATTTGTGTTTTATTTAGTTTTTGTGCTAAGGCATATTTTGTGATTTCCTTTACTCATTAAAAAGATGTAAAGACAATATGAACAGTGGCAATATTGTCAATGATATGAGATTGCAGAAGAAAGTTATGAGTGGGGAAGTAGTTGGGCACACCGTAATGCATAAGGGCATGAATCTGATGCCTTTGATTACTCACCTTACCCTAATGATTCTTGACAAAATCATCTCACTTTGAACCATCTTTTGCTGTTTGTCAATCTTCCTATTTCCAATGTCATTCTCAGTAATACCCTAGGCAATCATATGAACCTTCTTCTGATCGTGAAGTTAGAATTGCAAACTTAATATAAATGAAAGATTTAATAAGGGAGATTAGAACTTGAAATCACTCGCAAAAGAAAGTAGGGTTTAGGGACAAGGTCAATCTATAATTCTAATTAGAGTCCCAAATGGAGCAATTAGAAAGTTCAATTAGTGATTTTTCTTCATTTCAAGTGCATGATCTCCTTACAATAGAATCAAGTGAGTTAAACACTTTTAACATGGATAATAGTGAGCAAGAGCTTTCAATTTCCTTTCCAAAGATCGATGATGAAATTTTTATGTGCATTGATGATAATTCAGCTCCTAAAAATGATGGAATTTGGGATGAAGCCATAGATGAGTCTATGGTTGACTTAGTTGGTGTTAAGGAAGAACATATGAATGAACTAGAAAACCAAGATTTAGGAGCCATTAATTTTCAACAAATTGATATAAGGATATTAATGACATAAGTGGAGATGAGGAAAAGTTTATAGATGAATCAAAGAAGTTTAATGAGCAAGTTAATGATATGGTTGATAAAAGTGATGAATTGATAGAAAATACAATACCATTTGAGAGCATTGATTTTCAAGATATGCCTACTTTTGATACTAGGCTGACAGTAGTCATTTTTATATTTTTTCCTTGGTAGTTTGTTAAAGGAAAGATTCATGCCCTATTTCTCTTAAAAATTAGGATTTGTGATGCTTTTCAGTACCTAATTAAAGGTGCAAGAACTATTGGGTAGTTAGCTCACCCATATGGAAAGAATGGATGAAATAAGTTGAATGATGAATCAACAATGAGATTGAAAATTCCTTAACATTAAGGTCTAACCAAAAGACCTTAAAAAACCACATGTTAGGAGATAATCTAACCATAGAAGTTAGATTTAGTGTTTTTTCTTTTGTTGGGTATGTTTTTCTTTTTGTGCTTCATACTTTAGATGGATTAAATTTATTTTAATGGAGCATGTGTGCTATTTAATTTGTTTCTAGTGCTTTGACATTCTTTTTATAGATTTTCCAGTGTTATATTAAGTTTTTGATACAATTCTATTGAGAAAGTTTCAAAGTTTACCACAAAGGATATTAAGATATGATATCCTTTTATTAAGGTGCTTTCTTTTCCTTTTTCCCTCATTATTGTGCTTTATTTTTGTTTTTGGACCATTGGAGACAATGTTCAATTTAATTGTTGGGGAGGGATAGTATGATTTAGGTTCTTATCACACTTATGCTTATCTTATTCCAAATTATGTCAATGTATCATATTTATCAAAATAATCTATAATTTATAGAAAAAAAATTCGATTCTAATGCATTTTCACTGGACGTTTTTCCTTTTGTTTTCACTTACAATGCCCCTTTTAGATGTTATATAATTACTTAGGAATCTTGAAGATAAAATAGTTTAAATTTTCTTTATGTTTTGGATATTGATACCTTTTGATCAATATGCAATTCCATGTTTAAAATGCATAGTTATAAAGCAAAAGCTGCTTTCTTTTAAACTATATGATCATCTTGTTTAAATGGAAATGAAAAAAATGAAATGAAAAATGAAGAAAAAGAAAGTAAAAAAAATTAAAGTGTTAATAAATGAGCAAGTTTTATTTACTTCACTAGCTTCAAACCAATTTTTTAAAGTTAAAAATTGGTGCTAGTAGCCACTTGATGTAATGTGACTCAATTGAGTAACTGGAGGTGTTCACTACAAAATGTTCACCGTTACGTAAAAAGAATGAGTGACTTATCAAACAAGCTTCAAAATGTTTTTCTTTAATGCATAAGTGATAAATAGTTATTTAAATGATGATACATTTTGCCTTAGCATTATTCATTTTACACATGGAATTTAATGTTGTGATTTAGGTTGAATTTGATGAAAAATGAAGTAATTTATGGTTTTTTGTGACTTCATATGCTTAATTGGTTATATAACATCTTTTTGGCTCTTTATGCTTGAAAACTTAAGGAAATCTTTCTAATGTTGGTGTTGATAAGATTGAAAATTTTTCTTATGCTTGTAGGCTATTTTGAGATTGATGATGGATTGATTTGCTTGAGGACAAGAAAATGTCTAAGTGTGGAGGAGTTTTTAGGCTATGGCTTTATTGGATTTTCATATGAATTTGATTATAATTTAAGATAATTGGTCCCAAATTGATGTTAAAATAATTAATTATCTTTTAGATTTATACACATTATAGATTGAAGCTTGAATGGTGAGAATTCTGGAGATAATCTACTGAAAAAGCATTAAAAAAAGTCTATTGAAAAATAAAAAAAATAAGAGTAAAATGGAGGATGAGCTATACCATCATTTAACCATGCAGAATTACCATTTTATGTAATATAATGTCTTAAATGGTAGGACTAAAACGATGTTGTTTAATGATAAGATTTGAATATATTAACTTTTCATATGCATTTAGATGTGATTTCAACACTATTTTATTTTTTAAATGCTCAAATTATCTTCATTTTCCATTTAATGTTAGATTTAATGTGTTTACACACATTTGGAACCAAAAAGGAGCAGGATCGAACCATTCAATCCAAAGTGTAGTTGCCACTGTTGAATGAAGATCAGCCAACTGAATAGACATCGGTTGACCAAAGGCAAGGACTGGTCGATCGATGTAAATGGTTCGATTGACTGAATGAGGTTGCTTGTGAGATCAATTGACCAAACCAAAAGACCTGTCAACCAAAAAATAATGAAGAAGACATCCTAGCAGCACAAAAAAAAAAAAAGTGAGAACGACGTCATTTTGAGCCAAACCCTTAATATGAAAAGTAGACCGCTTCGAGACTTCAAGGCTCTTCTAGTTTTTCAGCCTTCGTCCTCTATAGTCTAGGTTTTATTTTACTTCTTTTCCATGTTCAAGCTTAGTTTAGTTATTTTCTTGTCTTTTTTTGTTGCTACTCTATTCTACACCTTAGATAGTTGTTTATTTTGATGTTTTTCTTCATTTATATTCTATTCTTTCTTATTTTAATTTTGTTTGATTTATTTTTTTTATGGAATACTTGCTTTTAATTAATATAATTTTTTATTTTATTTTTATCCTTGTATTTATTTTTTTAGTAATTATTTTTATGTTTATGATTTTTTTTCGTATTGTCTATCTATGTTTTGTGATAATTTTGTAATTTTTAGCTTGTGTTTTTTGGGTTTGAAGGTGTATGAAGGGTTAAGGTTGATTAATTATGAGTGAATTTATTGAGCTTAAGTTATTGTTTTTAGGCTTAGGTTGCTATAGGATTTTAGTTAATTGTTATGGATTAGGAGTTATCCTTAGGATTGACCATCCTTTAGATAATTCTCTGATCCTAAAGCTAGGAATGAGCAAGGGATATGTAATGGTCCTTAGCAATTTCTAAATGTGGCAATAGGCTAGTTCAATTTGTTAGGATACTTAGCCAGTTAATATAGTGTCCCTTACCTTAAGGTTACACTATCCGAGCTTGCGAGTTAGTGACCTAGGTTAGTCATTTCTTAGCACTTAAAGCTTCTCCACTATTAAAGCTAAAGAGCTTGTTCTAAGTTATAAATGGAGTTAGGGGTATTTCTAAAGGTTATTAGATATAACTAAATTAAAAGGACTAAGGGTTTGAGAGCTTTTTTGAACCTATAGGCTAACACCGTAGCTAGAGATACCTTACTTGATGATACCTTCAACCTATTTCTTTGTTAGTAGTCTTTTTATTTTTCCTTGGTGTTTACTTTCTTATTTGTTTTAGTTTCTTTAGTTCTCGCCATTCCAAGGATTTTTGTTTTTATTTTCTTAGCAACATTAGAGATAGCAATTCAGCCTACCTCTTTGTGGGATTGACCTTGACTTGCCTTAGCTATATAGTTAGGTAGGTTAGGTAATTTTTTTATTTGGTAGCTTACGAAGAGCTCACCATTTAACTCCTTTTCTAGCACCGTTTAAGTGAATGACGAGCTCTTTCTAATTGACCCCTCCTCCTAACTGGCTACAACTTACTCCACCTGCTTTCAACTTATAGTTGACATATATATAAAGCTTTAGAGACTAACTTCACATAATAATTAATGCAAATTAGAGCAATTGAAACTTAGATTTAGCTTAGGACTTTTCTTTTCTGTTGTTTAGGTTAGGTTTTACTTCTATTCTTCTTTTCCAACCCATTTATTTAGTATTTTCCCTTTTTTAAGGATTCCAAGGAGCATATACTCATGATTGGAAGCTATTTAATAGTTTGGATCTTCATTTGGTGCTTTCTAAACACTTAATAATTTGTATTTTACTCCTTTTTTCATATAAATGTTAGAACATGATGTTCATGCTTGAATATGGTTTTTTCTTCATTATATATTATGTTTTAACTTGATTCCTTGCTAAGGGCAGGTTATTAAAGAGTTGAATGACTTTCTATAATATGTTAGATGGTAACTTTTGTTTATTTTGAGATCTTAATGCTCATCTTAAATTTGTCACTTAAGATAAGATGGAAGATGATTAAGCATATAAGAAATGTACATTAATCATTCGAAAAAATAGTAAACAATATGCCAAAATTTGGTTAATCATGAGGGTACTGGTCTTAGAAGATGGATTTTAGGATCAGAACTTCTTGGACTTAAAGAGAATGCCTAATATTAATGAATGACCAAACTTCAATTTAGGATGATTAGATAGAAGGCATTGGCTTAACCATAGGATTGTCTTAAGTTAGTTAAAACCCTAGATTAGACATTCGAGCAGATCCATAACTTAATTAAGTCATTTATAGTCCAATCCTTAATTAAATAAATTGGTAATCCTTAAATCAATTTTATCATCTTTACAATGGTTAGAAGTTATAAGGATAATTTAGTTGCTTAGCTTAATTAATTTACCAATCTTGAGCCCGTCTAGATAGTAGTGATCTGAGTCATCTAGTACTCATACAATCTTAAAGTTCCCCGATGGATCGATATTTCAGAGTCATAAAAGTACTTCACTTTATTTCTTATTGACCGATATACTTGTCGTAATTGTTGATTTTAAAAGTTCTTAAAAAAATTTGTGCTTAATTATTTAATTTGATAATTAATTGGGATAAATTTAGACTAATCTAACCAGAAATATAACCATGCTTGCAACACCACATGAAGCACTACCATCGACCACCCCCACTACCAGAAATATAGCCATGCTGGTAGCACCACATGAGCAATTAACATTTTTAGGGGTTAATTTACATTATCTTCACAATTTCAAGATAAAGCTATGGTTAAGACTATGCCTTCTCTCTATTAATCCTAGTTTGAAGTTTGGTCATGTATCAAATTAATTTAATAGGCTTTAAGAGCAAGAGTTTAACCTCTATCATTTTATACTTAAAACCTTAACTTTCACAAATAATCAAGGATTGGTCATGCAATGATTAATATGTGTTGTTTATCTATTATTTCAACAACCTAAGTTGATTTCTCAAGTCTTAGATCATCTTTTATTCTTTTCTTAAGTGACTAGCTTAAAATAAAATGTTTCTAACCTTCAATAAACAAAAATCAGCCCCTTATTCATGCAAAAAAGATCACTTAATTCATTTATACAAGAATCCTTAGCTAAAAGTGATTCAGCCACATATATCAACCAAATCACACAATATATTCACCTTTAGGAACATACATTGATTAATCATAATTAAAAGAGGTAAGTAACAAGTTTAGAGTTCATAAAAAATGCAAGAGAGCTCTTGAATGATATATAGATTTTGTGATTTAATCTTAGCTCGAAAAGAACTCAAATATATCAATCAAACCTTAATAAAATCGAAGAACATAAAGATAGTTAAGTTAAAGATAGCCTCTTTTGTCTCCAACAAATAAGGGCATTAATTGGTTTTGCGTTGGTTAGGTGTCTTTAAAACTTTGAATAATTTTGAAACGATTTTACTTTGAAAACTAACTGAATAAAGACAAGTGCACCTATCACAAAAATAATATAATGGAGTAAATTTCAAACTCTGAATGTCGATCCCATGGGAAAAAGTTTGGTTAATTACTAGGTCGATTAGATTACAATTATTTAGGAAAATCTTAGACAAATTGATTAAAATATGAAAATTGCTTAAACTAGACTACATTTGTTTAAACACTTCAAAAATGATTTTTAATTGCTTGTAAAAAATTTTGAAAATTACCAAATGTTTAAATTAGCTAAGTATTAGATGACTGATGATTTAATTGAGATTTAAAACACATTTAAGGTCTTATTAAAGTCCTTTATAAAATCAAAACAAAGTTATGGTTAAGACTTTGCTTTTTCTCTATTTAATCTTGTTTAAAGTTTGGCTATGTTTTCAAAACATGTTTAAAAAGAACCTTACAACTTTTAATTTGTTAACTCTCTGTTAAGTACTAGATGTCCCTGCCACATGTTATTTTTTCATTGGCTCATTTTTTGACGTAGGACTCACCCAGCTAGCTAAACTGGCCAGGCAAGACTTACAAAATGAGACGACACCGTTTTGTCAACTCTAAAGCAGACAATATCCAGCCCTTCGACGTCCTCCATCTCCGTATCTCCCAGTCCTCCCACCTAGCTGCCTTCGTGCATTTTCCAGCTCCCAAGTCCTAGCTCCTAGAACACCACCCATTAGAATCAAAACACCTGTCTCCCAGCTCCTTTCGATTATTGAGAGCGTCTCCTCTAGATCTGACAATCTAGGGTGTCCCTCTCTACAATCACCTCATCGACGAAGGTCTGAAGAAGATGCACCCCTCTTCTACTGCCACCAGCTGGGTAGTTGCCACTACCATTCATCTAAATTGACAGGGAGAAGACAAGCAACAAGGTCATCCAATCTTCTCTTGTCACCTATTCTTCTCTTCACCATCCTTTGAAGCTAAATATCTCCTATTGTTAAGTTGTTATTGGATTTTACTTTAGTTTAACTTTCAAATAATTTCCCTAGTTAAAATACCTATATTGTTATCTAATTATCGATGGTTAGGGATAGGTTGAAGTAAATTTACAATGTATTACTCAAGATTTGATTATGTTTAAACTGGTTGTAATGACTGTGATTTTGAACTAATTAGAGACTATTGGTTGGATTAAGGAGCAGACTATGTGTTCTAGTATGGATTAGGAGGGTGACCTCAGTGGTTTCATTCAGTAGGTTGCTACCTGGAGGAAGCTAGTAGGTTTTGTTAGAGGTGACCACATCTTATCAGCTTAATCGCTTGAGATGTCCTCGGTTGAGCTTAATACCTTGTGAATGATGGCGTTGCTATTTCTATTTACTCCTAGAGAAAGCCCAGTGGTGCTTGCCATTGGTGCTTAGTTTAGTCCCTTAAGCTTTTATTTTTGAGTTGTAGTTGTAGACACTGTTAATTATCAGTAAATTATCAAGCTTTCAACACAAAAGCTTTAGATTTGAACACTTCTTTTCCTTGGTGAATGCAGTTTATCTTATAGTCTCTGTTAATTATCAAACTTTAAGTACAAAAGCTTTAGATTTGAACACTTCTTTTCCTTGGTGAATGCAATTTATCTTATAGGACTTTGTTATATAATTCAAAACAAAAGAATGTCTAACATGAATCGTGATTAAATAAGAGTTATAAATACACTACTCTAAATATACAAAATCACTCCCTAAATGGATGCCAGGCCTAGTCAAGCAAAAACTTGTATATCAATCGTTGTATGCATCTCATTTACATTATTTTCTTATCAAAGAGATGAAGAGAGAAAGGGAACATTTTCTTAATATGCAGTTTCTACATCAAATTGATATCAACATAGATGCTATCTTCCCATAGGCAACTTCATTTCAAAACCTTTTAACAATTTGGATTCCTCTTTATTTAGTCCTTCACTAGCTACAAATATAGCAGATGTATAAAGCATCCTAATATAAAGGGAACAAGCATTTAAAAGAACAATGAACAATCTCATTCATTTGTTCATATCTGAATGTTTAAAAGTCTGAATCATCTTAATATAGATACAAAAAAGCATCCCCAAAATAGTTTATTCAAAACATTTACGATGTTTGATTCCCAGTTGTATTGCTTCCGTCATGCGAAGAAGATACATGAATTATATCTTGTAATGTTTGATTAACCCCTGTTAATGATGCTTTTTTTTTAATCGCTTGTACTTGTAATTGTCAGGAAGTGATGCTTGGATGCCCTTTAAACCTAAGTCCCCTTGGTTCCAATGCTAATCTGAATGTGTGAGGATCAATATCTCCGAACCTTCGCTTGTTGGCATGTCTGAAACTACCACCCTGAATAAATAATGCAATAACTTAACACAATGTTACAAGATGTTTGTAATGTACAATAATAAGCATACCTTTGTATCACTCGCCTGAGTAGGAATGATAATATTTTCAACGTTGTTATGTCCAATAACCTATATGAACAAAAATATGAAAAGAAAACAAACTCAATAACATTAATCAATGCTTTAAATATTTAAGAATTTATTAACTAACTTGTGAACATGCCTCATCTGCACTTTGTAGAGCTGTTTGATGATCCACGTTATGCACCTGCAATATGACAACAATCAATGAGCTATTAGTTGGAAAAATTGTTTATATACTTATATTGATACATATATTTGTAGATGTTGTAGTTTGGTGCTCTCTACTACATTTTCTTGCATTATGACTAACATTACCATATTTACTACATTTGTGCACTTGTCCCCTTAAGATAACTTATTTTAATTGTTCATCTTTTTCGGCTCATTCGCACCTTTCATTCTCCTTATCTTAGGTTTACCTGGTATGACTTTTTTAGCAGGTGGGTGTATTTGTTTAGCATCCAATATTGGCCAAAATATAACACCTCTAATAGGCTATAGTACCTATTGGTACAACCTTTGAAACTGGAATTTATTATAGTAATCATTTACAAGTGTTTCCACCCTTTGCTTATAATGATTTATTGCACTTATGTCATGCTTACATGGATAACCGTACAAATCTCATGCTCTGCAACTACACATCTGATCCCGATCAATTCTAACTATATGTTTTGCATCACCCTTTGACACTTCATACGCCCCATCTCCATTCCATACTATCCTTTATTGCATAGCTTCTTTCTTATTTTTCTCCAATTTCTCCAATTTCTTGATAATTGATGGTGCAATGTCAGTTTTCCATCCATCTACAAAATGTCTCCATTTTGCGTGCCTTTTTATTAGCATGATTCTTATTGTTTCAAGCATACTAATGATTGGTTTGTTCATAGCATGCAAGATCCATCCATTAAACGTTTCGCATATATTGTTATCAACAACCGGACACTTTGATTCAAACGATTGATAAAATCTAGTCCATGTCTCTTTAGGATTTTTAAGCAACGCTATCATATATCTAGGTTTGATTTTGTCAAGTCTCTTCAGTTGCTCGTTAAAATATTTGCAAATGTTAACTATGCACACATCCAAAATTGTTTTCTGATATCTTTGCCACTCCAACTATCATGCTAGTTATGATAGATGTGATGTGCCTTGCACACATTCGGTGTGCGGCATCTAGTAAAATCTCTTGTACAGCTCTTATCAATCCCTATAAAACAAAAAATAACAATTTAGCAATTAAGTGAAATTTACAAGAAACTATAGGTGAATTCTATAAATTACCTTTTGTATGTCAGATATCACGGTAACACCACCTCCATCTTTTAAGCTTAAATCTAATACTAGTAAGTTGATAAACCAACTCCATGAATCAATATTTTCTACCTTTACAACTGCCCATACTAATGGATCATCCCTCTATCCCCATCTCTCCCAACTGCACTATTGAACCAAGGGTTGGTTCCACTTGTGTTTTGATGATGACAAAATATTTCTATTAATATATTAGTAGAGTTTGCTATGTTTGGAGTGTATGTGATAAATAAGTAATTAAGTTGGTAATTCAATGAGATTTGAATGACTTATGTGAGTCATGAAATAATATTTTAAATAAAGGTTATGTAAATTGAAGTTGTATAAATTGATTAAGTATGTAGATAAAGTGAATGAAATTACTTAGATTATTGTGCTAAGAAATTTGGTAAACTAGATAAACTAATTGTGTTAAGTTTATATAATTGTGTAAAATGTATTAAGAATTGATTAGTAGTATTTTGTTTGTGTTAAAATATATTAAATTGGGTTAAGAGCTGAATGGAATTGGTTTGCATGGATTGATTAATGTTTATATAAAGTTTAGAAGCTAGATTGTTGAATAAGTTCAATTGAGATGTAAAATTTGTACAACTGAATTGGAAAAGGAATTAAGTATACTTCTAAAGCTCCAAATGTTATGAAATTTTATAGCCTGTTAGAAAAATGTGTCAAGAAGCTTTCCACCAAATTTCACGTCAATTGGATGAAGAATGAAGAAGATATGATGAAAAAATCAAGTGGTGTTATGAGCTATCAGCACAGGCATCGATCGACCGAATGAGTTTGTGTAGTACATCGATCGACTAAATGAATTGTTTGATCGATCAAATGAAGCGAAGGTCAACAGAATTAGGTGATAAGTCGATCTAATGGACATCAGTTGACTGAATAAGGTCATGCAGTCGACCGAACATGATGAATACTTAACGGTAAGTTAACCACGAACAAATTGTGTAGCGGATATGTTATTTAATGAATATGAACGTTGGACATCGACTAATTTAGCTTGTGAAGAGTATAAATAGGTTTCTTGAGTTTTGTTTATGGATCTAAGAAGTGTAGAAAGTGTTTATACATTATTGTTGAGTATTTTTTAGGGATATGAGCTATTGGTGAAGTTGTGGTTAGATATTTTTGTAGAGTTATTCTTGAACCTTGGAAAAGAAGAGTGTGAGGTTCTCCTTGGACCTTAAAAAAAGGGGTGTTGTGAGGTTATTTCTAAGCCTTAGAAAAGGGAGAGTGAAAGGTTATTCTTAAGCCTGTAAAAAGGATTGTATTTGTGTATTCTTGTTGAAGTGCAATAAGAAC
>JAOXYD010239112.1:0-17269 GCA_028565735.1 Pinacopodium congolense | reverse complement strand
AAATTAAAAGGAGTTTTAATTTATCTAATTTTAATTATGAATTAAAATTATAATTTATGATCATTGCCAATTTATTAAGAACCTAATGGGTCACACATATAGTTTATTGGAAGAAAATGAAAATTAATTAAGTTAAACATAATTGTAAAGTTTAAGAAACTTTAAGGTCAAATATAAGATATTTGATTAAGTTAAAATTGAATTATAATTATAATTGGAGTTAGACTTCAATTATGATTTGTATTTAATTTTAATTAGGAAAAATATAAATTTTTCACTATAAAAGGACGGCAACCTTAGGGTTGCTAGTACAACTTTACTATCCTCTAAAAAGGTTTTGAGTTCTCTCCTATTAACTTGTGGATACCGTTAGAGGCCGGGCACGTGAACGATTGTGGTAAGGATAGAAGAAGAATTCGTTGCAACAGTAAATCCTTTGTCTAAGTTTGTCTGTAATATTATTTTTTAGTTCAAGTTAAATTTTGTTAAATTGATCTTGTGTAGGAAACCTTAATTTTCTGCTATGATATCAATTAGATCGGTATATGTTTCCCAACACAAATCTCGCTACACAGCTTACAAATGAATGAGTCCCCAAGAATCTTGTCTTTCTACTGTCTCTAATTTATCATTTTCTTGGTTTTCTTTCTCATTAAATCTTCCTATATCAATCAAATTCCCACCAAGTTCTGACCTTTGTAGCTCTACAAGGTTTTTTTTACTAACCCTTCTTTGAACATTGCATCAATGAGCTCTTTTCAATTAAAGTATCCAATTTCAAGAATGGTGTCCATTGTTAGAACACGAATTTGTAAATCTTTATAGCATGTGAAAGATATGATTTTGGAAATTCCTCCATTAGACTCGATATCATCTACTAACGGAGATTTGATTGGCTTGATAAATAAATAGAGGACTTCCATTGATTTCTTTGAAGCCATTGAAAGTAGAGCGTGAACAAGAGGACTCATTAATAGCTGATTTGCAAAAATATCCTTATTGAATTGGGAGACTACTTAATGAAAGGAGGAAGTAACGAATGTTGAATGGGAAAGTGAATCTTTTTTTGTGGCACCGTTGGCGAAAGAACCAATGATTGAAGAATGGGAGAAGTCGGCGACGCCACTGTTAAGAGGGAAGCTGTCGAGAGGGAGATGCCGCTTTCTGTAATAAGGGTGAAGACGCTACCTTTATGGGACCCACTATGCCTTTTATCCAATAATGAATTAACACGAGTTAAGGACAAGTGATGGTTAACAGATGGTTAACAAGGTTAAGGGGTCAAGGTTATTTTTAAACCTGCTTTAAAATCTTGAGGTTTATTTTGAATATTTATAAAATATTGAGGTTATTTTTTAACACCATAAAACGTTAGGGTTTGATCTATATTTTGTCTCAAACCTTAAGGTTCAAAAAATATTTTTTTGCCTTATTGGTAACTAAATGATATGAGATAGAGTGAATTATATGTATTCAATTTTTACTTTATTTCTAAATTAATGAATGGCTATTGCATATTGCTTGTCAAAAAAATGGCTATTGCAAATGTATATAGAACAATTTCACAATTAACATAATAATAGTATAAAAGTAAGGAAAGAGAGACAAAATTGATTTATAATGATTAAACCAAACAACCTTTAACTTAGATCTACTCCTCAAGTTCGACATGAAAATTTGCTATTTTTTTTCTTCAATATATGAAGAGAAATAACCTATATAATATCTTATTTGCCACCAATAAAGAGGAACCACTATGAATATTTTTATTTGTCATGGGTGACGAGGGAATAATTTACAAATCTTATTCATGGTTAAAAGGAACCCTTACAAAGTCTACTTTAAGAAATTTCCTGAATTGTAATGATTGTATAACTGTATAACTTAAAGACCCCCTCTCTTGTTCACACTAATAACAAAAGGTTCAATAAATATTATATTATGAATACATACACTCTTTAAGCCCTTAAGACTCTTAATAACTCTCTAGTATGCCTTTAATTCTTCCCTCAACTTATATGTGATCTCAAATTAGTCATAAGATATGAAAGCACTAGTATATCACACTATCACATTAATCGGCCAGTATAGTGACCAATGTGGTTAAAAACTCTTAGATTAATAATACTTAAATGTTATTAATGATGTTTGAATCTCTTTTATACTTTATTACCCCATTATCATTACATAGATTAAAGGGGAGTGATAGCTACTTGATGCATAGATAAAAAAAAGTAGAGAATAATGATATTAAAAGTGATAAATTTACATGATGCATTGAAAAAAAAAAGATAGATTTTGCATGATCATGAGAAAAATGGAATTCATTTTAAATTATGTATGAATAAGCGTTTTGGATGTAATTTTTGGGAGAGAGAATCTAGTATTTTTAAATGCTTTGTATAGGGGGAGGACTTAGGTCCATTATATATTTTGGATACCTTGTGATTTTTTTTATTTGGATGTTGAATATTAGATATCCTTTGTATCTTTGATTTTTCATAGGATATTGGATACATGTTATGGTATTGATTTCCCCTTATTGAATTCTCAAGTTTATCATGATATCTTGTATATTTAGTGCTATATGTTAGATGACATTTAAATTGGAATGATGAAATTTGATTCATGTTTAGATTTCCTTTATACTTCATTACTCCTTTTGATGTTTATTTATACCCTTTCTAAAATTGACAAAAAGCAGGAAAGGAAATGTGATATTGATTGCTTTTCTTTAGAGGAAATTTTTTATAAGTCATTTTTCAATGGAGAAATGTTTATAAGTTATTTTTGAGTGGTTTTGATAACTGGAAAAATATATATGTTTATTAATATATTATTATATGAATTTTACCTATTATCTATTAAATTAGACTTTTAATAACTTATTTTTGTGAATTATAGGTACATGAGGCATTAAAACAATCAAGATCACAAAAGAAGCAAATTTAAGAGTAAAATCCAAAAACAAAATGGCTTGACACAATGTCGTCGTATAGACGATAAATGTTGGGACATAATAGCACCGTTATGGTTCCAAATACTGGTGTTGTGGTCCTAGAGTAAGATAGTACATGAACGATCCTATAGAATGACATTGTTATGCTTAACTTCAAGTGTCATTTTGGTTCTTGAACAATAATAGGAAGAGGAGAATTTGAGAATAATTGGAAAGCAACCATTTAAAACCTAAGGAATTAAGTTTTTTTAACTGTAATAAACTTGAAGACACATGAAAGGAGGCAAGTTTATGGAGAAGGGTTTATTCTATAGTTCCTTCGATAGATTTGACATTCACGGTTTTCAAGGTTTGATGGCTAAGTAGTAAAGAGTAAGAGCATTCATTGGGAAAAGCTTCAAGGTGAGAAAGAGACTTGAGTAGAGGACTACAAGTGAAAAGTCTTAGAGAAAAGGAAATAACCATTTTCATGAGCATTTTTTTTCTCTACTTTTAAATGCTCTTAGTTTTATTCAATATCCCTTTTGAATTAAATTAGTTTTGCTATTTATATAAGGACATTTAAGGATTTCTTTTATATAGGATTATCATTTTATGTTTAATTCAATGCAACTATTGAAAAAGAAAAGTATCTATGTTTGCAATTGCATGGTTAGATTTTATGGCAGCAGATAATTGGATTAAATTACGTGAGTTGTCTTAGTATAAGAAGAGTTCAAGAATGTTCTTACTAAATACTGCACTTAATTGGATTAATCTTGATCTTTAGTTCCTTAAGTCTAATCCTAATTAATTATTAATTATTAGTTTACTTTAATTTATTTTAATATTTTTACAAGTAATTAATTGTTAAGTTAATTAATAATTAGACATTTAGACTAGTATTTACTAGAAATTGTCATGGGAATGATAATTAACTCACTGATATGCTGTAGGAATGATATGTGCACTTGACTATAGTTATGAAATATAAAAGTAGGTTGTTTTAAGGATTTAAACTTTGCACACATTAGGTTTATAACTTGCTTATGATTTGTTTATAATGCATGAATTTAGAAAATGCTTTGAATGCTTTGAATTTTGATGTTTTTTTAGTTTTTAAGTTTCAAAATGAGTTTTAATATTTGAATCTTGTGTTGTGTTGCTTTTAACTTTATATAAAAAGGAAGAAAACTTGAGTGGTATTAGAGTCATATGACTTTTTGAGTGTGTGAATTGAAAATCACTTATTTTTAAAGTTTATACATAATTTTTTAATGATTCTAAAAAGGGGGGAGAAATTGTGTGATATTAGATTAAGGGGGAGTAAAATTGTATGCATTTTATATGATTTACTTTTTATGTTTTCCTAATATCACATAGTTTTCCATTATCAAAAAGAGGAAGATAGTTGAAAGAAGGAAGGTTTCACTTAGGTTTTGATGATAATAAAGTAACTTTGTTACTAATAGTTTCATTGTTTTTGTTGTATTGGAAAAATAAGATTGAGGAAAAGGTATTGAGGGATACAGTTTGGAGCTGCTGAGCTAAGTAGTTATATATGAAGAACAAGTGTTAAAGTGAAGGTTGAAAGATCAAGATAGAGAATTTTAATAGGCTTTGGTTTATAACTTTTTTTATAAGTCTTATCTTGATTGTCCTAAAGTTTTTAAGGGCCCAAAATCATATTGCTTTATAATTTTTCTTGTAAGTCTTATATTGATCTTCCTAAAGTGTTTAAGGGCTCTAAATCATTCATATGTATATATATATATATATATATCCATTATTAGATATTTTCATATAGGATACATAATTAAGAAGAAATGTGTGGGAAAGTTTTAAATAATCCTTTTAATCATGAAAATATTTTAAGGAACTAGTTTAAAGTGCGTATGTATTAAGATTTGTTGAAAAGAAAATGTCTAGATTTGTTTTAGGATAGTTTGCAAATGTTAAATGTGTTAAGAGTGTTAAGAACTAGTTTTCTGGAAAGACTGGTTAACTAGTGATAAGGTTAGTGGTTAACCAGTGGATAGTTTTCATAGAGATTAGTTAACCAATGTAGATAAACTAGCTAGATAAAGGATGGAAAATCTAGATTACAATGGCTATTTTTAACAAGAAAATGAGAGTTAAATGTTTTTTAGTGCATTCTAACAACTATAAACAATTAGTTGAAGTATTTTCATCTATAAATAAGTGCTTTGGAATGTGTGTTATGCATAGATTCAATGAGAAGTGAATTATAGTGAATCAATGGGTTTAGGTTGAGCAAATTAGGTTGTTTTTGTGAGTATTCTTAAAGTATTTTCTATGAATTCATTTTCAAGTTATTAAAGCCCCTTATAAACACTTAGTTAATTAAGTGATATGAGTTTTACTGTATTTTAGGTTGTTTAAGATTCTTGAATTGATTTTGTCAAGGTTAATCTTCATTCGTAGAGAAAGTAGTTATAAGTTTTGGTCTTCATCTATGAAGAAGATAGTTATAAAAGTTGGTCTTCACTTGTAAAGAAGATAGTTATAAAAGAGTTAGTCTTCATTCGTGAAGAAGATTGATATTGTGAAATTTTTAATAAGGTGTTAGAGAGTAGATATAGGTACGAGTTATGCATTGAATCAATATAAATTTGTTTTCCTTTCTCTTCCCCATCTCTTTACTTTACAAGTTTTAATTTATTTCAAGTTATGATCATTTACTATATTATTAAAATTCTACATTTCATATAAGGTGAAATTTTCAATTATTCAAAGACTTAGAAAAATTTTAAAGTTACCTAATTCCTTTCTTCTCTTAGGTGTCATATAAGGGCCAATAAATATATTATAAGTACCCACATAAACTTATGACCTTGAGTTTTAGTCCTTAAATATTTTATAACCTATATTCGTTTTTGTTTACTTAGGAAATATTGTTTCATAGAGGAATATTTTATGGATATGTCCAAATTCACCACAAAGATAACATTCAAATGATGGGAATTGAAAAGGTTAATGCCATATGAGAAAGATATATAAAAATATAGCCTATATGCCATTTTAAATCTTCTGTGGATGTGATGATGATTGTTAGCTCTCTTTTGGAT
Source organism: Pinacopodium congolense (assembly GCA_028565735.1). Classification (NCBI taxonomy): domain Eukaryota; kingdom Viridiplantae; phylum Streptophyta; class Magnoliopsida; order Malpighiales; family Erythroxylaceae; genus Pinacopodium; species Pinacopodium congolense. Next base: position 11,242 of record JAOXYD010239112.1, on the reverse strand, counting down.
ATACAGAAGTTAGAAATCTTATTATGTGATAGTGAGGCCTAACAAAGAATCGTCATAGAACATGCTATTTAATGTGATTTTGTTCTATATTGGTTATGAACAGTTTCCTTTTGCTTGTATAACAGCTTATGATGATTATGAGCTTGTTTTAGTTCTTTTAGATAATAAAGTGATGTATCTGAATGAGAAGAATATTATATGTTCTTTAGCGAGGCCTTAAATGAATATTAAGCCTACTTTTTTCCACGTGAATTTTTACCATGTGAACCATACCTTCTAGGTTTATAATGTGAACCTTAGATATAAACATGGAATTTCATTTATTTAAAACCTAGAAGATGATGCACAAGTTTTGGAATTTTCATGTCTAGAATTGAATGGTATATGCTTATGTGATGACTTAGGTAATGGCTCGTGACTTAAATGCTTGCTCCTTATAAAAATTTTCTTGGAGCCACATTCATTAATGAAACCTATCCATGTCCATAGAGATCATTTGGGCCCTATGCATACTATTCAATTTTTTAGTACCCATAATGAATCTAGACACAAACTCTTTAATGCCATTAGTCTCCTTATTTTATACCTCACTTTCATGTAATAAATCGTGATGATAGTTATTAGTAACAACCACATCATGTAAATCACATTTTAATTTCTCATTCTTAATCATATATGGATCTAGGAGTTTCTAGACCTCTTTATACTTGGTGGATACTTTCTTCTATTTTTATACTTATGGCCTCAAAATGTTCGACATGGTCATCATATGAAAACTCTACATAACAATAATCATTATTATCACAAGAGTTTAAGTAAGAGGGAATCTTATAGTTATTGGTCATAAAGTACATATAAACCACATAATTATTTTATTCTCTACTTTTGAAACTATTTATATCATCCCTTTTGACCTTTAGTGCTCTCTTCTTCCTTTGGTTCTTCTAATTCTCTCTATTAAATTTCTGATTGTCATATATATTCTAACCACACTTATCATTAATACTAATGTCAATATGACAATCATTAATATTTGTAAAATCAAATGTGTGCCAAACATGATGAATATTGTTAGCCTTAAATGGAGCCTAAGAAGAAGTGGGTTAATTAGATGATTATTTTAAAAAAAATCTAAGTTAAAGCTTAAACCAATTTTATGAAAAAATAAATCTCTAACTACAATTCAACCTATATGATAAAGATTGTTAAACTAAGGGAGATTCCAACTTGTATTTTTAATGATGATAAAACATATCTATTACTAATGTTTTAGTTTTGATTTATTCAAAATGTGTAAGAACGTATTGTGGAGTCTAAAGAGGAAGTGGATTACTAAATAGAAGGAGGTTGGTGAAGGAAGCATTGAAATAAAGGTCAAGAATAGAAGATCAAGATTAAGAGGATGAAGGTTAAATAAGTTTAAACTTGTACTTTTAGTTATAAATCTTGTCTTGATCTTTTCAATGATTGAAGGGGTTGACATTCGCATAATGGTTTGCATTTAAGATCTTTGCATCTGATGCTTGCTTAATCATTTAGGTTTATGAATTATGTATTTAGTGGTTAATAATGAAGAGTATCTTTATAAAAGGTTTGAAAAAAAAATCTTCTTGATTTGCCAAAGTGTTTTAGAGGAAATTTTGAGTGTGTTAGAGTTAATTTTTATAAGAAAATTAGTTTTACAATGTTTATAAAGTTTTTGAAATTGAGTTTAAATTGAAAAGTTTTAAAATGTACTTAAAACTTCATAGATAAAAACATTTAAGTTTTTAGATTCACATAAAACTTTTTGACCGCAAAAATACTTAGGGAAACTTTTTAAACTTAGTTGGCCAAGTTTTGTATGTTTGAAAATGTTTTAGATAAGCTTTGAAGATGCTTATAATAACTCAACAGCATCCTATATGGCTAGTTCAACGATGCCATTATAATCATGTTACTTTTCCCACAGATGAAAAACACCCTAAACAATTGTATGTTTAGTACCATTATAGTGTGAGCTCTATACTGTTTTATAAAGACAGGGATGAATGATGTCATTAAAGTGTATACTTATGTACACTATCAAACACAGTAACAACTAGTATCTAGAGAGTAACAACTTTTCTATTATGTGTAATAGTTATTTTGAGTTTTTAAGAAGTTTTTTAATTTATGAAGCTTATAAATAAAGGTTTCAGCTGTTTTAGAACAATCTTTATGAGTTTTTTTTGTGAATTTTTGTTAATTCCAAAGCATTAAACAAGTTTTGGATTAGTTTTATAAGTTGAATGAGTTAAAAAAAAGAGTTAGGATTTTGAGTTTATGCAATTTGATTCATTAAGCCATTTTGAGCATTGTGATTATCAAATGAGATATTTGAGTTCCATTTTCTCATTGAGATTAAATTGTTTGAGAAAGGGTTACTCTTCACCCTCTTAAAAGTAAGATTTTACTGGGTTCTTCTTCACTGTTGAAAGAAGAATGTTGTGGACTTCTCTTTACTTATTTGAAGAAAATTATAAAAGTTTCTCTGTACTCTAAAGAAGATTACTTCTATAGATAAATTTCTAAAAGGATTGTTGTAGACTAAATGTAGGCTAGGAGTTAGCTCATCAAACTGTTATAAAAATAGTTTGTTCTCTCTCTTCCCTACATTCTTTATTTACTTGTTGCTGTAATTATTATTGAATAGCTTGAATTTGAATTGATAAATTGAATTTGCATAATCATCATTATATATGTTGAATTATGGTTTAAGGATTGCATAGATCTCAAAATTACTTTAGGTGGCATGAATTAAGAAATTTTTTTAACACTTCATTCCCTCCCTCCAAGGTTCCATATTAAGCCTAACAAATATGATTATGCTAATGATAACAATGCGAATAAATATTGAGAACATAATTAAATGTAATCAAGAGAAAAGGAAGAAAAGTTACACAATTCAATTTTTATTCAGCAATAATTCTTTTTCTTATATATAGTCTATAATTACTTGTTAGGAATTTCACTATGAATGATCGTCTTAGGATGAAGAGGAAACCTTATAAATCCTAATGTTTTTTATGATAGTGAAGAGAAACCTTTTACAGATCTTTTTTAATTGTGAAGAGAAACCTTTCAATAATGCAAATCCAACAATCGTAAAGCCCTTTCTGACAAGATAATATACACCTCAAAGGTGTCTCACTTGAAATCTCAATAAGTAGGTCTCAAAATGCACAAAGTTTGATCAAGATGAAAAATATTCTTTGAGAAATTCTTAAAAAATTCAAAATGTAATAATAAATTAATTATACTTAAACTAAAATTATCCATAATTTCTTACTCAAAAGCATAAAAATTGTATTGAGTACTCAACAACCATAAACCAATTACTTTAATGCTTATAAAACTTTATAAAGATTATTCAATAACCTTTAGTTATATAATTTATAGCCTTTCTTAACCAAAAAAACACATTAGAGACACTTCCTAATTGTCATGCTCTTCTAAAAAATTATTAGAGACAAAGGAAAACTAGCTATTATTCATGTCAGGACACATTAGTAAACCACTGAGCTACATTGGTCAAGCATGATATAGGTCTAACACACATTGGTCGAAAATTGGGCCAAAAGGATCCATTTAACTTTTGTAAAGATTTGCATAACTCATTTTTTCAAGCACTAATCGGCTATTCCCTTACACTGATTGATTAGTGCATTAGCAATTCATTTTCCAAATACTGCCAAGACATTACAAACTTAACCAAAATACTTATAAATATTTTCAAACTCCCTAAAACAATTCCTTTTCATAAAAACTTAACTCATCTAAGTCCATAGAGTTTACTATAAATATTCTAATGATCAAGACTCTTTAATTAAGAAAAACTCAAATGTCTAGATTTATGAAAATTTATGCACAATTTTTAAATATAAGCAATTCAATGATCAAAATTTGAGCCTCTAAAGTTATTGAAACTTAAAATACAGTTTACAAGCAAATTAAAACTATCTAATTAAAGTCCTTTATGATCCTGACTTACTTGATCTTGCTTTATACTTAATTTTGGTCTTCAAGTTTATCTTGTTTCACTTAAATTTATCCTCAAATACACCTTCTATAGACCTTTCTTTTAAAACATTTATCATAAAATAAATCACTATAGTGGACATATTTTTTTTATAATCAAAACCCATATTAGAATCTCCCTTGATGTAGCAAACATTTTAACATATTGAACTTTAGACAATGCATTGTTATTTAATTAAAAAAATGTGCATTGCCTTTCTATGTATTGTAATGAGTCTATTATCATTTCTATTCCATTAACTCTTCGCTATGATCTCTCATAAATTAAAATCTTTGACCATGGAAAGAATTTTATCTTAGTTCTCCAAAGTAAAGTAATAATTTCTATCTTAGCCATCTTAGCTAAAATTTTACTTTTGAAAATTAAAAATTTTCATTAAAGGAAAATATTATATAACCAATCTCCTAAAGTCTTAAAGAAGTTCAACAAGCTTAGAACCAAAACAATAAAATACTAGAAGTCCAAGCTTAATAAGGGATCTATTAGTCATAACACAAGCAAAATAGTAGAAAGAAAGTAGCTACAAATTGGTTTTGCTAGCATATAATCACCCATGTTTAGGGAAAGCCTGTAAATTATGTTTTAGTTATCTTTTTTTAAGTTAAAGACATTGGTTAAGAATAAACGAATGCATAATCGTGCTACAAGGCCACCGACATGGCACAACCAAGGATGCTTTCTAACTAGTGCTAACTAATACAAACCAAAATCAGCATGTTAGAGGAAAACTATCACCCCATATTCAAAACAAAACAACTACTTTGTTAATACCAATTACAATCACCATCCATCATCATGTCAATAGCAATAAGAATATAAATGAGTCATGCCTCTTACACAATAAATAACCAATATAGCATATCTTATCTTTGTTCAAATTTGGTTTGAAGTTTAAATGCTGAAGTTTATATGTAATGAATGAGATATAGTATTATACCAATTATTAGTCCATAGATAATATAAAATAAGGGGGTGAATTGTGTGTATTTGGTTTTTACCCTATTTTTAAATTAATGAACGGTTATGAAAACTTCACATAAAATATTTTAATAATAAACATAATACTAATAAAAGAAAGTAGGGAAAGAGAGACAAAATCAATTTACAGTGGTTTAAATAAATAACCAATAACTTACATCCATTACTTAAGAAATTGCACTCAAGAAAATTAATGACAGTGCTCTAACCAACTTATCTCTAAGTTTCCTGGACTTCAGACTAAAGCATTAAATGATTGTAATTGAAAGGTTGAGAAACTAGTTTCTAAAATTCTAGAAGTTATGTTTTATTATTTTATTTAAAAGCTTAAGAATTTGGAGAAAAGTATAGAAAAATAATCTTGGTGCTTAAATAAGATGGAACTCATCATCAATTCGAGTTGTGACATCTTACTTTATGGATTTTTGTTCCTAGTTTTAGTGCTTCCATCTAGTGTTTATTTCATCTCTTAGTTTGATTTTAATCCATGGGTGAGATCTTCAAAGTTGTTAGAATTGATTTTACAAGAAAAAAACAAATAGAAACAATAAATAAACTTAAGGATAATTCTCATGGACCTGTACTTGAGGTCATCAAGGAGTTCTTTATGTGAGAACTTATAAAGGATGATTCTATAGTAGTTATCCTTGTGTTATGTTAATTAGTTAAAGGATCTCAATTGATATTTAATGCTAGCCTTGTCCTACTGTGAACTTGAAAAAGGTAACTCAAAATAAGCCCCCCTTCCTTTATATATTTTGAGTTTCTATTTTTTATTGAATTCATTTTATTTATATTTGAAAAAAATTCAATAAAATTTGTACTTGAAAATATAAAAAAGTGATATTTAAACATCATTGAAGCAAATGAAAAAATTTAGTGAAGAAAAAGACAGAATTTTAAATGGCCATCAAGTTTAAACTTACCAATTTAGATTCCATATTCCTTTCATTATGTGAACTATTATGTTGCATATATTACTATTCTTTTATTTTGTAGCCTAGAAAAAATTAGAATTACATTTTTTTAAAAAATTAAGATAAAACCCTTTAAAATGTTGTTTTAATAATCCTAATTTGAAATTATGATTTTGGAATAAATTTGTTCAATTCACTCAGTGTTATTGCAGAAATTCAAACTTTAAAATCAACCTAAAATGATCTTCTTTTCTTTGCTCCTATTTCTCTTTGTTTTAGTATGACTGCATGATTTAATAGAGAGAGACACACACATAGAGAGAACTACTTGAACAAAAAATTAATTGAGACTTTGTTTAAATAAAATGCAAAATTCATGCCATAGGAAGGTCAAAATGTCCAAAAAGTAATCAAATCTTTTTTTAGAATAAGCCCAATCAATAAAGTGAAAAGCCTAAAATAGTTTGGTTGAAGGTAACTGATAGCACCTTAATTACACATCTTTTAGTCATGATTCATAATGATTATTTTAGGCTTTAAGAGGTAATTCCATATGATGGGATTAATTCTTGAATAAGGTGTTGCTTATACTGTTGTGAATGATTGTTCATGATGTGCATAATGTTAGTGAAAATTTTAAGACAAGTTTGGACCTAGAAGAGCTGTAGGATAAATTTTAGGATTTAGAGCATTAAGTGATGAAGTTCCACACTAATGGTCAAGGTCATATCACAAGCCATTAAAAATTTATTAATAGAAGAACATGAGAAGCTCAAACAAGCACTAATTTTGGTACAGAGGACTTTGGTGATGCACTTGGTGCCCTTATAGAGCTCAGATTGTTATGAATTTTATACAGTGGAAGAACATCATGTGAGGAACCTAAATATAAAATTTCATGACCATTGGAGGTCTGTAAAAGAAGTTATAGCAAAATGATCGACCAAAGTTAAAAGTTGGAAAAGCTAACGTGGCAGGATGAATGTTTAAGTCAGTTTCTATGATATTTTGAATGGGGAAGACATGGAAAAACCCTAGTAGCTACCATTCTAAGCCTAAGAAACACCAAGATAGAAAATAAGGGTCTTGGGATGAGAAAAACATCAAGAAACTCAAGATTAAAAAGGAGAAATCAAGATTCAAGAAAAGTTGTCCATATTTTCTAGCAAGAGGGCCTTCATCATAATCATTAGTTTATCTTTCTTTTACTTTCCTTTTGATGTTTAATCTAAATAGTGGTTTTTTGAACATAATTATGGATTGCTAAATCTAGTTTAGAGATTATTCTTGAATTGTTTATCTAATTTTTATCATACTGATTTAATACATAGTTGTTTGTGTAATTATAGAGCCTATAATCACTTCGAATTAAGAGATTGTTTTGATTTATTTGAGTTAGGTTTCGCAATGAGAGGCAATGAGAAGAGAGATCTTATTTACTTATTAATTATCCTTAGGATTACTTCAAATTCAATTTCATTGCTAGGAGTAATATTGTGAACAGATAGGCTACAATTCATCTTGTGATTAATTGATTAAATCTCGAGAGTGGGTAATCAATTGAATGTCTAGGATCAAATACAATTGAATCAATAAGGTAAAAGGAGAATAACTAAGGATAGAATAACCCTTCAGTCTCTATTATAAAGTATCTTTTTTGTTTTTCTTTTTGCTGCAGTTTAATTAATTGAATTTGTTAGTTTGTATGATATTTTTGATAGGGAAGACATGGAAAAACCCTACCAGCCACCATTCTAAGACTAAGGAACATACAAGACAGAAAATAGGGATCTTAAGAGGAGAAAAACATCAAGAAACTCAAGATCGAAAAGGAGAAATCAAGATTCAAGGAAATTTGTCTATATTTTCCAGTAAGAGGGCCTTCATCATCATCATTTATTTATCTTTCTTTTACTTCCCTTTCGATGTTTAATCTAAATAGTGGTTGTTTAAACATAGTTATGGACTGCTAAATCTAGTTTAATGATTGTTTTTGAATTGTTTATCAAAATTTTATCATATTAATTTAATGCATAGTTATTTATGTTAATTGTAGAGCCTATACTCGCTTCGAATCAAGAGATAGTTTTTATTTATTTGAATTAAGTTGGGAAATGAGAGTTGGTGGGCTAATGAACATGTAATTATCAGATTAATAGGTGATTGAAGAGAGATCTTGATTACTTAGTAATTATCCTTATGATTGCTTCAAATCCAATTACATTTTTAGGAGTAGTGTTGTGAATGGATAGGTTGCAATTCAGCTTATGATTAATTCAATTAGGTATAATTAATTAGATCTTGAGATAGGGTAATCAAACCACTGGATATCGAAGATCAAACACAATTGAGTCAATAATGTAAAAGGAGAATAAACAAGGATAGAATAGCCCATAAGTCTCCATTATTGAGTATCTTCTTTATGTTTTCTTCTGTAGTTTAATTCATTAAATTTGTTAAATTAGTTTAATTTGTAGTTTCTATCATTTTGATTTACCTTAAATGAAGTGTAATTTATATTGTTAGGTTTCTATATTCAATTCTCGTGAGATCAATATCTGTTATACTATAAGTTACAACCTATATACTTGCAGTGTAGCGAAAACTAACAAATAGTAACACTTTTAGAAATAAAAAACTAAATATGTTCAGTGCCAAAAAAGACTAAAGCTACTGTTTATAAAACCTTTCAAGCTCGGTATAAATCAAGAGAACCTAGTTAGCCTAATCAAACTATTCAAACCAATTAACATACATAAACTGAGTTAACTTAATCCAGAAACTCATGTTTTTAATTATAATTTAGTCCACAATTTTCAATAAAAAGTTCATTTTGATATTTAATTAAAAATTAATTTTTCAAAAAATTCTGAATTAAAAGTTTTTTGTTAATCCAAATCAAAAGTCCTTTTATTCCAAATCAAAAACCCTTTTCATAAAATAACCTCATTTCTTATTCATGGCAAATAAAAAGTCTTCATTGTTTTCATCCATTTAAAAGCCCATTTCATCTTTTTTTTAAAATTAAAATCTTAATTTATTTTTTATATAAGAATATTTTTATCCTTTAAATTAATCAAGAGTCATATTCATGTTTTCATAGTCCAATTAGGAGTGCATTAATCTTTTTTTTCCAAATAAAAGTCTATTTCATTTTCATCCAATTAAAATTTCTATTGATATTAAAGACTATTTTTAAAACCCCAATTCATTTTTAAGTTTGATCCATTTATTGATAATCAAATTTCATTTTAAACTTTCAGTCAACAAATTCAAAATAATATCTTACTTTCTTTTAAACCTCCATTCATAAAATAGTTCCTTATCCTTATTTATTAGAAAATTATTAAAAAGTAAGATTTTTAGTTCTCACATCTTTTCCAAATCCTTTACTTAATAATTTCAAAATTTGTCAAATAAGTAATTGATTAGGTTGGTAGATAAGTTGCCTAATATCTTATATATTTCATAAAATAACACCCTACTCATTTTTTCTTGTATAGGATCTTTAGTTCCTTTTCTATTGGTTTTTCCTTCCTTTCCTTAATTAGATAGGTAGTGACTTTATTGCTTTTTATGAATTAGTAGTCTTCCTTTTTCATTTATGACATTCATTATTCAATCTTTTTCCTATAGTATAGAAGAAAACCTAGGTGGATCTTGTCAAATGGATGTAGATAAGAATTACTTGTTAAACCACTATAAATATCAAGTTTTCACTCTCTTTGCTTAACTCCTTTTGTTTATTATGTTTTGTGAGAATACCATATTTCAATTGTAATTGTTGTTACACATATTGCTTCATTCATTCATTAATTAGACAATTACTTAAATAGTTTGCCAAAAAAAAAAAAAAACAAAGGGTTTAGAATATAAAAGCATCCTATTCACCCTACTTTTGAATGCCATTTGAAACCAACATTCAAAATAATTTTCTTTTATATAATTGGGTTAAATTCATTAGGGTTTCATGTGGTTTATACAGCTATCATTTAAGTCTCTAAGATTTCAAAACTATAAAATAGATTCTTAAGTTTTTAATAAATTATTATTTGTCATTTCTCCATTAACTTAGTCCTACATAGACTAACAGAAGTCTATATATATTTGTATATGTGACAATCTAGGTTCACGTGGCACATCTACATGGTATTTAGCAATCTTTTCACAAGTTGCAAAATGATATCCTTTTTTATTCTTGCAAATACAATGTCATTTTGCACAAGTAACAAAAGACTTTTTAATCAAAATGATGTCATTTCTACCTTATAAAAAATGGTATCATTTTGATTAGTAAGTGAACTCTTTCATCTTTTTCTCTCCTCTCCTTTATTGCCATGTTCATCTCTGTTGTAGTTGTAGATATCACTAAATGAGATTGCTTGCTAGTTAGTGGAAATGTTGAATTTGGAATGCCATTTCTCAAGGGGACATGTAGATTGTTTGTTCCAATTCTAGTCATCCTTACACCGTTATTAAAATGGTCTTTAACATACTCTAATAAGCTCATAGATAATGTATACTTTTCAAAAAGTGGAATTAATTTTAATTCCTAATTACTAAAATTAGAACAAATAAATAAAAATATTATGCACTTATTATGGCTTCGTCTCTATATCATGAGTTAAAATTTGAGATCGAAGTGACCTCTACCAATGGGAATTCTTATGTTATATAGTTGACATATATTTTCAAGTTTTCATAATAACTCTGATCTTTCTAATTGTTTCAAAGCCATCCATCTAACATGCATTTGGTGAAAATAATTATATGTAGTTTATATTAGTTCTAAGTGTATTAAACTAAATACTCACGGATGAGATTTCAAAAATTATAGGAATATAATAGTTTTAAGGTTCCTTGTTAATAGTTGATTAGTAAGAAAACTCTTATTCATTCAAACTAAAATTTAACATATGATAGAGATGAAGATGTATGATGGAGGATAGGAGAGAAGAAGAAGAAAGAGTTTACTTACTGATCAAAACAACTTCTTTTTGTACAAGGTGAAAAAAAGGACATCATTTTGATTAGTAAGCCTAATACAACTTTTTCAAAATGACATCATTTCTACGAGGATTAATATATATATATATGCATAATGTAGAAAAGATAGCTAACTGCTAAGCTAACTACTACATAGATGTGCCGAGTGAATCTAGACTACCACATGTGTAGATACTCATGGACTTCCATTAGTTCGTACAGGACTAAGTTAGTGGAGTATTAACAAATGATAATTTATTAAAACCTCATGGATTTATCTGATAGTTTTGAAATCTCAATA
>JAOXYD010239103.1:0-17269 GCA_028565735.1 Pinacopodium congolense | reverse complement strand
TGATACTGCTTATGACCTATTCTAGCTATGGATAGTTCGCTCGATAGTCATTGGATGTAGTATAAACTATATGGAGGTAGATGAGTAATTAATATAGAATTCATCACCCTAAAGTAATTAGGGAGAATGTTATGTTATTCTCAATTAGTATTGATTTATGAAATCTTTTGCTAAGGTGGAATGACACTTTGAAAAATAGCTTTCAAATGTCATTAATAAAATCAATTACTAATAGTGGAGAACTAATGTGATTGGACTCAAATAGAGAAGACATTAATTCCATACTATATGCCTAATCACAACATTGTATGACAAAAGAATTAAATTATACAAAAAAAATAATGCAGGGAAAAATGTATTAAATACCGTATCGGTACTAGTACCGGTATCAAATTTACCTCTAAATGGTATTGTACTGGTACCGGTTAATACTAGTAGCATTTCAAATAATTTTTTAAATTTATAAATTAGTTCCTGAATTTTATAAATTTTCAAAATGGTCTATAAATGTATTATATTGTGTAATTTTTAACTTAACTTTAAACCTAAAATACCAAAATACAAAATTTTCCTTTTATTTTATTTTTATTTTTTTACGATATCGGTCGTTATACACCTTATCGACCAGTATTTACTTGCAAAATGGTATCTGACAATTCCGTTCCATTTCTGGTCCAGTACGAAGTGTTCCGGTTGGAATAGGATGGAACTGCACACCCAGGCACGGACAGATTAAGTTAAAACCATTTTGACATTCCTAATATTTAAGTAGTCATGACATGTTACTAGATGTCAATCTTGATCTATGATTATAAATTGTTTAATTGGAGAATTAAAGATGAATTAAAATTAGTTTTAATTTATATAATTTTAATTGTAAATTATAATTATAATCTATAATCATTGCCAAAATATTAATAGGTTACAAATATAGATCAACTAAGGAAAATAAAATTAATTAAGTTGGACTTAATTGTGAAGTTTTAGAAACTTCATGGTCAAATATATGATATTTAGTTCTATTAAGATTAAATAATAATTATAATTAAAGTTAGACTTTAGTTGTAATTATATTTAATTTTAACATAAAAAAATCTTATGTTTTTTATAAATTGGAAGAAACATAAGAGGGGCTAGCAATCCTTGTTTTCTCTTCTCAATTGTTGAGTCTCTCTAAGGTTAATCTATGGATAACGTTATAGGTCGAATATTTGTGCAGCTCAAGTGGTTTTTCCAGGATGGATATGAGAAGACGAAGACTTTAATCAAGTTTTAAAATAAGGTACAAATTTAGATTTATACTTTATTGCTTTTGTGATTCAATCTTGTTATAGAATATTGAGATCTTGGCTTTATGGGAAATTGAACGAACATGAAAATTGTTTTATGTTGTTTTTGCTTCTACTAAGCGATTAGATCGTCTCTCAATTTCCCAACAGCCTTGACACCATAAGATGTGATCACACACACTTTGTTCCATAGATTACAAAATTAATCATATACCATACTATTTGCACTCATATAACAACACCATGATATGCAATCTCACGTATCACTTAAGTCATTGATGGTTATCGCCTCGACACTTGAAGACACACTTTTTATACATATTTGTAACTATATGTCAATAATCCATAATTTCACATTTAATAGACATGCTTAAGTCTTGTAAATTTATAAGCTTTGTGAAAGCCTAAATTCACCATAATTTCTACATAAAGTTTGGCAATTCTAATTAAATTGTAATCAATTTATGCAGGCAAATAGTTATTAATCACACAATAAAAATTTTGAAACAAAATAACATAAAATTAATCTAAAAAGCTTAATTGATATATATTATTTCCTTTCTTACAAAAAAAGTACCCTAAAACTTACAAAAAAAGTACTTTAAAACTATCTTTCTAAAAAATACAATTGGTTATGCACTTCTTAAAATTTGTTAGAGCCAAGAAATCTGTAAGAAGTGTCATAATTTCTCATGGAAAATTTTCCTTTTCATTTTAATCAATCCTTGTTGATTTTATTCGTATCCCATAGCCTCAACTTTGTGTTTTTAAAATTAAAATTCTTGTGGTTTTTCTATTTTATCAATTTATTCCAATACGTAGAGATCATTTATGGATAAAAGCTCCAAATAACATTATAAAGTTGCAAAAGAATTCTATTAGTTGTCTATCATATCTTTAAATCACATTGATTCAATATCTTCGTATTTTTTGAATTAAAATTCTTGGGGTTTTGTTAATTTATTAATTTATTCCAATATTTAGAAACCATTTATGGATAAAAGCTCTAAATAACTTTATAAAGTTGCAAAAGAATTCTGTTACCTTTCTATAATATCTTGAATCACATTGATTCAATATTTTCATGTGTTTAGAATTAAAATTCTTGGGGTTTTGCTAATTTATCAATTTATTTCAATATCTAGAGACCATTTATCGATAAAAGCTCCAAAATTTTAAAGTTTTAAAATAATTCTATTAGCTTTCTATAATACCTTGAATCACATTAGTTTAATATTTTTATCAAAAGTTATGGTCAAAATAATGTAACATTATTTAGGGTTAACAGTAAAATGAACCTATAAGATTTTTTAGCCAAATTCTCATATTTGGATTTACTATCAACAATTGATGTCTTCGTAATACATATACATACATACATACATACATACATACATGCATACATATGCATGTATATATATATATATAATAGTTCTGGAATCACCCTAACCAAACATTTATAACAAGAGTTATGCTTAACAATTCTTAGTATACAATAAACCCATTTTAACCCTATAAAAAAATTAAACATCAAATAGTGTCTCTAAATTTCAAATTTTATAAAAAATTAAAAAATAAAAATAAAATAATTTAACTCATGTTTCATAAAAATTAATGTAAAATTATGAAAAGTTGATTATTTAATAAATTTTTTGTTATAATTTTCAATGTAGATCATTAAATAGTTGAATCTCTTTTAAAATATCAAACACCTACATCTTAATATCTAAGGGTTCATTCGGTTCCATATGTTGTTTTTATTTTCATTTTTTTAAACAGAGAAATAAGAAAATTCTACTTTTTTATATTTTGAAAACAGATTTTATAAATAGAATTTTTACAATGAATAATTGACACAATCTATTAACTTATATGTATTTTTAATGTGTATAAGATTATTTTAGTCTAAAAATTTAAATTTATTTCATATTTAATTATCACTACTAAATTACTTTTTATTACAAATTTAATCAAATAAGTTTTTTTTAGTTTATTATTTCCAATTTCAACCAAATATTTTTATATTTTTAGACAAAATAAAAAAGAAATAAAAATAAAAATTGCAATAAAAATATAGAAGTAATACCAAACTATCCATAAATTTATATTACAAATATTAATAAGTTTTATTAAGATTCATAATATAGTTGTATTTTAATAAGAAGATTCGCCAACTTAAGTTTGTTTGTTTTTATTACTACTTTTTAAATATAAAAATTTCATAATGTATATTTCTTTAAATCAAGGATTATGACCTCAAAGACAAAATCTCTAAGGGACACTTTTAACTATAAGAACTTTCTCACAAACCTAAACTTTACTAAGAGGATAAATACCTATAAAGAAAAGGAAACTTAACTTTAGTCACTAAAGACTAGACACGATTTTTAATTATTGGTTCCAATAATTCATTAATCCTTTATAATGTTTGATTAACCATATATTCAAATCTAATTCTACAGGAAACTGTTAAGGTATAGAAATAAACCTTTTAAAAGAATTTTTTTTATCCTTCAGAAAAATATAAAGATTTGACATGTTATAAATGTCATCAAATGAGTCATATCTCAAAATATTGTAGTTGTGTGACTTTGTTTCTGGAGAGGAGCAAGAGGTTGCTTGGTTTCAAAAATTTTTAAAATAAATATCAACCGATGGATTACAAAAAATCTAGGGGGCAACGAGCAACATATGGGTAAACAGGTTGGAAGGAAAATAGGTATAATAAGACTTTAAAGAAGATCTTTGGTTTTAGCAGCAGCGAATAGAGCATTTGCTTGGGATTTTTGTTGCAAAAATACCACTTGGTCGGGATTGACTGTCTTTAGTAGAGAAGAGTTTTTTTTTTGAACTAGTCTTCTATTTCTTTGATGGAAGCTAGATATTTTTTGAGAAATTATCCCATCACTTAACTTTGAATCGTTGGTTAAACAATGGGACTTTGATATCTTGATTTTCTTTATATTCATACCATCATATGTGGATCCACGAAACAAATAATTTGGAAACAAATAGTAGAGACATTGAAAATAGGTCTTTGTAATCCATCGATTAATATTTATTTATAAAAATTTTGAAACCTTCATATACTATTGGAGGAAAGATTTCATAGTTGGTACCATACCATTTTCACCATTGAGCAACTAATAAAGAAAATTATGTTTGACGTCAGTGGAGAGGAAAAATAACCAGGAATGGTGGCCAGTATTGCTTTTCAGAACGACGCTGAGTTGATTTGATATCATTGTTTTAGCTCAAATAATTTAAAAAATTCTTATGCAAATTCATTTCAAATTCAAATAAACCATGCGACAATGTACCGATTGTAAGTAATAAAGAAGAGTATTTTAAGACTCCGAAATGTCAAACCCACAGAGAAAATGTGTGACTACTAGGGCAATTGGATTACAATTGTCTAAAGAACCTTAAAGACTTCAACACTAAAGGGGTTAGATGACTCAAAAACTCTAAAAACTCCTAAAAATTTTCCAACTCTTCAATTGAATTCCAAGTTGTTTAGAGATTACCAATTGATTAACTTATTCAAGACTAGACCTAAATGACTCCAGTGACTTATAAAATGGATTGGAAACTCTAATCTATGGACTTCACTAACTCAAAACAATGCTATGGTTAAGTCGTTGCCTTATCTTTAATTAACCTAAATTGAAGTTTGTTCATGGATCAATTAATAGGCAATTAGACATAAAGTTCAAGAAGTTTTAATCCTAAAAATCATTTCTAAGATTAGTTCCCTCATGATAACCAAGGTAGATTTCTCAAATCCAAGGATTAAATCATATTATTTACTGGATTTTCCAATGATTTAGGTAGAAATTATCGAATCCTAAACCATCTTTAATCATATTCTAAGTGACCAACTTAAAATAAGCGTTAAGATCTCAAATAAACAAATATTATGATCCAATTATGTATTAATCATGCACTCAGGACATTTAAGGACTTGTCTTAAGCTAGAATTAAGCTTCAAACATCACAAATAAACAAGACTTTTTGGATTGAAATCAAGCAACCCATATCTTGCATAAATAAGAATAAAGTGATTACAAAATAAGGGATTTGAGTTTATGAAGCACCAAATGATGAAACCAATTGATGACAACCTCCTAAAACATCTAGGAACACCCTTAAATCTTTAAAACAACTGCAAATTATGATATACAAGCCGAAAAAAGAAAAAGAAACTAAAAACCTAAAAACTAAAGGAAGAAGAGAGAAAGGGAGATTTTTATCTAAATTCCCCTCTCAATTTGAGTAAAAACTCATGCTAATTTGGTCTATAAGTCTTCTTATATGTGTCTAGGTCAAGTGGGAATAAGTTGAAAGCAACTGGAGCAAGTTGCAGCTGAAATATCCTGACAGTGTACTAAAACGACACTTGACAGAGAGTAAGATGGCGCCGTTTAAATACTTAAATGGTGGGCTTGATGAGTAAAACAGCGGGGAGACTAGGGTTGTTGTTTTACTCATGTAGAAAGACTATTTAACTGATTTTTCTGCATTTTCTAGGTCAAATCTCCACTTTTACGATTTTAATTGCAATAGACAACATTTATAAACATAATTAAGCACTTTAACAATAATTTAGAAGCAATGAGCCCTAAAATTAAATCAAATTGAACCTAGAAAGCATAAAATTCAAGGCCTAACAACTCCCCTACACTTAGCTTTTGCTTGTCCTCAAGCAAATCATTAAATTATCTAATTCAAAATAGTCTATAAGCATAGGAAAACTTGCTCAACCTATCAAACAATCATCGATACCTTTTCTTAATTATTCAATCATCAAACAAATCATTAAGATATTATATGATTAATCAAACATGTAAATTAACAAATAACTTTAAATGACTTCATATTCTTTCAAACTTCAACCTAACTTACATCAAATTATTTCCATATGTAAAATGGATATACACAAAGTAAAATAACTAATCTTTTAAGCAACTTCACACCTTTTTAACCATTAAGCACCACTTAAGCAAATAAGTAAGCTTTTAAGGCTTGATTGAGAGGTCATTCAATATTTTTACGGGAAGATGAACATTTTTTCGTGAACATCCCCGATTACTCAATTAAGTCACCTCACATTAACTGGTTACTAACTCCACTTTTTAACTTTAACTAATTAGTTCGAAGTCAGCGGAGTGAATAAACATTGCTCACATGTTCACAATTTAAGCACACTTTCGCATTTTTCTTTCTTCTTTCTTTTTTGTTTATTTTTTTCAGTAGTTTTAAATTAAAACAAGATAATGAAAATATTAAAAGAAGTCATAAAAAGCTTTAGGGATATGTATTTTATACATGGAAACTTATAATGCTTATCAAATATCCATAATCTAAAATATGAAACCTTCAAAGTTCATTGTTAATAAACATGCTTAACTAATAATATAACATCTCAAAACATCAAAGTAATTGTAATCAAAAGGAAAAATGTTAATGAAAGGCATCAAAATTTTTTTTTCACAAATTATAGATTATCTTGAAAGAGATGCTAAAATGATATATTTTAAAACAAATTAAGCATAAGTGTGAAACAACCATTCCCTCCCCCACACTTAAATTGAACATCGTCCTCAATGTTCATAAAAGCAAATAATAAAGCACAAATATGAGGGAAAAAGGAACAGAAAGCACCCGGAAAGAAAATAATATCATTTGAAGATCCATTGAAGGTGCATAATGAAAACTTGCTCCAAAAGATAGCAATGATTGAATATAATATCTGCAAATCCACAAAAGATAATCAAAGCACCAAAAATCAAAGACAAGCAGCTATGCTCTATAAAGGAACATGATCAAAGAATAGCAAGGAGCACAAAATAAAAGAAAACAAAAGAAAAGCACACCAAATAAAAGAAAACACACCAAAGCATGCTTAAATACTATTATGGTTGGATTGCCTCCCAACAAGCGCTTCTTTAAGGTCTTTTAGCTGGACCTTAAAGTTAGGAAATTTTCAAATAGAATTTTAGCTCACCATGCATAATATTAACTCCATACTTTCTATAGGGGTAAGCCAAGTTACCAAGGGCACTTGTACCACCTAAAAGAATCTTCCATGAACTATGAATCATACCCTTAATGAAAGTCCAATTAAAACACTTTTTCATAGCAAAATACCAGGGTAAATGATCAAGTATTGCAAATGTAGACTTAGGAACACAAGTAGCAACACCTATCAAATCTAAACGCTCATATGACATTTTACTTGACTTAAATTCATCAATCTCATCACAAGCTCCTAAAGCATGGTCCTTTGAAACAACAAGAAACTCTTCCTTTTCAAGAATGCTCTTTTCATCATAAATTTCATCCATTTCTTCATCATGTGACAAAGCTAAGGTTCCTATTTCAGGGGCTTCTACATCATTAATAGGTTTGGCTACAATTCGAGCAAATTGAACCATAAAATCATAAAGTGATTCATCACTCTCCAAGGCTTCTCCAGAAGGTTCATATGCTTCATTAATACTTGTTGTAGAAGGCTAAGGCTTATCAACATCCATATCATTATTTTCTTGACACATAGAATTGAAATTGGTCATCATTTCTACAAAAGTGTCAAGATTATCCAAATCAAGAGCTTGATTGGCATTGATACACTCATGAACCTCAATAATATTCCAAATAGAAATTGAAAACTCTTGCACACCACTCCCTAAGTTACAAGGTTCTAGAGAATTTGATTCAAATGGAGTGTGTTGGGGAGGGTCATCAAGAAGCTCTTACCTAAGATTGCCTAATAATTCCTCTCTCCAATTTGGACAAGAAGCTTTCAGTTCAACCATATTAAGTTGAGGTTTAGGTGGATGTTTAACCGAACTTTAATGAACTAAGTCACATATTTGAACATGAATATCACTTTGAGACTCATCGGGATAGGAAAAAGATGAGTATTGCTCATTATAAAATAATTCATTCCAAGGGTAATCATAATAATTTATCGAATCAAGGATATAATTTCCATTGAATTGATCATAATATATAGTGTCCCAAAAATTTCTAGAAACTTCAGACTCATACTATTGGTGATCATATCAATATTTGTCTTGCCTCCACATCTTTGCAATGTCTAAAGCTAAACACTACAAGATGCTCAACCACGCAAATAACACAGAAAAACAAATACCACAAGAAACAAACAAATAAAGCACAAGAACATAATATAAACAATATTTACACCCTAGAGTAATTGATACCAATGTATTCCTAGTATCACACAATAATCAGTTCCCAATCAATAATGCCAAAAACTTGCTGAGTTAATTTGATATCACTATTTTATCTTAAATAATTCAATAAATTCTCATGCAAATTCAATTCAAATTCAAATTAACCATACGAAAATGTACTGGTCACAAGTAATAAAGAAGAGTATTTTTAAGACTCTAAAATGTCAAATCCAGAGAGAAAATGTGTGACTATTAGGGCAATTGGCTTACAATTATCTAAAGAACCTTAAAGACTTTAAAACTAAAGGGGTTAGATGACTTAAAAACTCTAAAAACTCCTAAAAACTGTCCAACTCTTCAATTGAATTCCAATTTGTCTAAAGATTACCAAATGATTAACTTGCTTAGGACTAAGCCTAAATGACTCAAGTGACTTATAAAATGAATTGGAAGCTCTAATCTAGGGCCTTCACCAACTCAAAACAATGCTATAGTTAAGTTATTGCCTTATCTCTAATTAACCTAAATTGAAGTTTGAGCATGCATTAATTAATAGGCAATTAGACATAAAGTTCAAGAAGTTCTAATCCTAAAAATCATTTTTAAGATTAGTACCCTGATTTCTCATATCTAAGGATTAAACCATGTTCTTTACTGAATTTTCTAATGATTTAGGTAGAGATTATCAGATCCTAAACCATCTTTAATCATATTATAAGTGGCTAACATAAAATAAGCATTCAAATCTTAAATAAACAAATATTATGATCCAATTATGTATTAATCATGCACTCAAGACATTCAAGGACCTATCCTAAGCTAGAATTAAGCTTCAAACATCACAAATAAATAAGAATTTTTGGATTGAAATCAAGTAGCCCATATCTTACATAAATAAGAACAAAGTGATTAAAAAACAAGGGATTTGAGTTTAGGAAGCACCAAATTATGAAAGAAATTGATAGAAAACCTCCCAACATGCCTAGGAACACCCTTGAATCTTCAAAATAATTGGAAATTACAATCTACAAGCTAGAAAAGAAAAAAGAAACTAAAAACCTAAAAACTAATGGAAGAAGAGAGAAAGGGAGATTTTATCTGAATTCCCCTCTCAATTCGAGTATAAACCCATGCTAATTTAGGCTCTGAGTCTTCTTATATATGTCTAGGTCAAGTGGGCATAAGTTAAAAGCAAGTGGAACAAGTTAGAAGCAAGTTACAACTGAAATATCCCAACTACGTATTAAAATGAAACTTGACAAAGAGTAGGACGGCACCATTTAAACCCCACCGTTTTACTTCCGAATCATACTTAAACAGTGGGCTTGATGAGTAAAATGGTGGGGAGACTAGGGGGTGCCATTTTACTCCTACAAAAATACTATTCAATTGATTTTTCTGCATTTTCTGGGTCAAATCTCCACTTTTAAGCTTCTAACTGCAATTGACAACATTTATAAACATAATTAGGCACTTTAACATTAATTTGGAAGTAATTGGCCTTAAAATTGAATTAAATTAAACCTAGAAAGCATAAAGTTCAAGGCCTAACAAATGAAAGCATTAAACCGTGCTTATTGATAATCATAATAGCTATATGCGAGGCTGTGTTTGTGAAATTGAGTTACACACTTTTTTTGTTTCCACAGTTTCTGACCCTAATCCATGGATTGAATGATCTTTAGAATCTGACATGTTGAATAGGTTAGAGCAGTTTTGTCATGCATGTAATGATTCTTTAGACTAACAGAACCTATTTCCTCAAGAATTTTTATATAATATGTTTGGGCTTTAACAAATTAAATGGTTTAAAATGCCAATGGTCAGGGAAATTGTTTTTAACAAATTATTCAAGATTAGCATCATAAAGCCATCTTCAGTAGTTAAAATATATTGATAAGATTCCTTTAAAAATAGGAAATCTGATAAGATGCTTTTGAAAATTTTGTGGCACCTTTTCAATTTCCTATTTTTACAAAAATTCTTTACCTTTTTAGAAACCATTTTTCTTTTTGAGATTTTAAAATACCATTATAGAAGAAATATTTTTTTCTATGGGAGGTTTCTCCTTTGGAATCCTTTAATACAATTGACAAGTTATGTGAATCCAACTGTTTTAACCATTCCTTAAGATCAACCATTTTTTTATGAGGATGATTCCTCACCATAGTTTTTAGAGGGGAGAGTTTGTTTTCCCTCAATGATCTATTTCCATGATTTTAACTTTTCTAAGGAAAGGGATGTTTCTGGGCTAGTTGAGGATTTTGTAGGCTTTTATTCTCTTTAGAGCTTGGTGGCCTTAGGTTTTGCTCTGTCGGAGGTTGTGACTTTATTTATGGAGAGGATGAAGATGTTGCTTTAGGTCGTAGAATCATGATTTGTATAAAAAATCATTTAGTTAAAAGCTCTTCAAAACCTTTAAAAGCAAATATCATCAAAACTAAAAAATTGAATATCTTTTTTATAGAACATAAATCTTTTATTTCCAAACTTTCAAGAAAAGGAAAACAAATTCTTTTACCATTAATCTTAGTTGAAATACCATCAAGGTCAATGAAATAAAGAGTTATAAGCTTTATGAAAGGTGTTCCTAGTATTACGATATGACTAATTTGATTAACTATAATAAGAGAAGTTTTTTGTTTTCTTTACACAAATGTAAGCATCCGTTTTGTAAATTATTTTTAATCTTGAATTGTTTGCTACTTTTAGGCTTTCTTAAGATCACAAAAGGTGTTCTATAGGAATTATTTCAAAGTTTATGCAATTTAGGTCAACACCTGTATCAATCAAAGTTATAGTGTCTATTGCAAAATCTTCATTTACTTTTAAGGAGATCTTTATCAAATATTTTCCTGAAGTATTCTCGTTTATTATAGTTAGAAATTCTTCTGTTATCTTTTTTTTGTTCTTTAGCTCAAGGCTTTCTTTAATTTCTTCTTCTTCAGAACTTTGTTCGATTTGTTTAACATCTATGCAGTTTATAGTTGTATATCTTTAACAACTATATTTCATATTTCATCAAATTAATTTGGTGTTGCAGGCTTTTTAAAGTGACATATGTTTCTTTAACTTTTTTAACTCTACCTAAAGTGTTTAAGAGGTTATAGGTAGACAATGTAGATGGAAAATACTCTTTAGGAGTTTCAAAAGATTTTTGTAATTTTTCTAAATATTCTTTCTTTATTGAGAGTCTTCAAGTTGATTTATTACTTCTAACAAAACCCTTTGATCTATAGTCAAGACATTTACTTGATAGGAAATTTCACTATCATATAGACCATCATTGTCAGAACTATCTTTTCTTAACGAACAAGCTTTATTTTGAGATGCTTTATCTTTTGAGCTTTCGCTTTTAGATACCATTAATGATTTAATTTTGCTAAAATTTCTTCATCTAAGTTTAAATTTTGTAGCCTTTTATTTAGACTACAATATTTTGAAATATGAACCTTTTGAAGACATTTATAACATGTTAAATCTTTATATTTTTTTTTAAGGGTAAAAATTTTATTTACCTCTAAAAGGCTTCTTTATATACCCCGATGGTTTCCTTATAGGTAAGAGATGGTTTTTTATAGTTAGACGGACTTCTATAACCTGATAGTTTTCTATATTTTTCACTATTGCAGTCTTTACTAGATTTACCTTTACCCTTATCAGGACTTTCGAAGATGTTAAAATGTTTGCAAAATAATCTTGATTTTTTTTTCTGTTTTTACTATTTCTTCCTTTATTTGTCTTTAAAGTTTCATGTCTTGACATAGCTTTAGCCTTTCTTTTTTGGTATACCTAATGAACTCTCCATAGGTTAACCTATTGAAGGGAATTTGGTCATTATGATTTTCACAGATTTTATTCTTGACCTTTTCTCTTAAAAGAGGAGGAAGTCCTGCCAAGAATTTCTCCTTATAGAAAGGTTGATTGGAGTCTTTTCTAAGCATTACCCTAGTAAGGAAGGTGTCTCTATACCATTTAAAGTCTAATAGCTTCTTGCACATAAGATTTGATAGCAATTCTGTATTTTTATCTTTCAAATGGGACAAATCTCCTATGAAATGTAATGAGATGGCTAATATCAGAGTCAAAATTAAATCCTGGATTGGCTCGCTATTCTCATTTAATATTAAATCACCATCTTCATCCTTATTATAGGTTTTAAGAATGGCTAACTGTTATTCTTTAGTAAGATAGAAATCCCATTAACCTTTAATCTGTTTAAAAAATTTGGCTATAAGAAATCTACTATGGCATGATCAAATGTTCCTAACTAGGTTTTATATGCATTGGAAGTCATTATCATTTATTGAAAGACACTTAGGATATTGTATTCAGATATACAACCTGTGTTCCATTCATACATTGAAGTGGTACTATACTTTGAGGGTTGTAAGATTTTAGGTTTGGTATCCATGTCTATATGAGGAGAGACGGATTTATATGGTTGGGCTGGAGATTTTCAGTAGAGTTTATTTACCACAAAGGCAGAAAAATCAGATGGATTGAAATGTTCAGTATCTCCTATACTGCTACCTTGTTCTAGTATATTTAGGCTTTGAGCACTAGCATCCTGAGACATGTTGGGCTTTACCCTAGTTTGGGCTCTAATTTAGGCATATTCTATTTGTGAAGCTATAAACTAGGTATCAAAATTAGAGATGCTTGGGGTGTCGGTGGTGATACTTTCATTTATTTTATTAATTTGTTCTTGATTGGCTTGAAGAAATTTGTTATCTTTCTTTTGAACTGACTAACATATTATTGGATACCTCGTGGGGTTTTAACACATAAGCTTTAATTATGAATGTGGGCTTTGTGACAACTATAGGGTTTTCAAGTGTCTTTTTAATTCTTATCAATTATTTTCTTATACTGTATAGGTAGGTGTTGGTGTATTTATTCTGACACATCATATTCTTTATATCTTTAGGAGTGACTTCTTCATTTTCAACTTTAACCTTTAACGGTGATGCTACTACAATTTTATGTTTGTAAGGGACCTTTATTTCATAAAATAGTGGGTGTTTAGACTCTACGTCTCCTCCTATAGTGATTTCCCAGTTCTTTACCCTACTTTGGGTGTTAAGTCTTTAATGATTCTTTTAACTAGATAACCTTTATCTTCTTTGAAAGGAAAATCTATGTTTCTCTCCTCACAATAAGATTCAAACTAGGAAAAGAAAAATATATGGATTTCATGGAGATTAAGCAATCTATAATCCTCTTTTTAGATCTTTATCTTTTGTTTCGATAAATTTTCAAAGAACCAAGTTATTTTCTTCTCATGTTTTAATGAATAAAAATCTTTATGCAAATATTCTTTATTAATTTCAAAAATTCTTTCCAAAACATATAACTCATTATTTTGAAGAAGGTCTATACATAGTCCGTGGGACATTTTTACTATAGTTTACACCTTAGAAGTTAGAGCTTGAAAGGTCGGACTTAAAATATCTCTTTAGGATTTCTATCACAAAAGGGATTCTAGAGACTCTAGCTAAATCTATGATCGAGGTTGAGGCACTATCATCCATTCTTTGACTCGAAGAATTCCTATTAAAGGAAAATTTTAATTTACTATTATGGAATTGTTTTATATCTCATATTTAGGTAGTTGGACTTAGAAAATTGAGTGGAGTAGGTTCTACTGAACCTTAAAGGATCCACTCATTAGGTAAATTTATGTCTTTTCATTTTATAGTTTTGGGGACCACTATGTTGGATTTAGACATTTTTGCTTGTAAATAGAGTGTTTCTCTCTTTTTGATTTTTGGGGTTAAAGCTTCACTATAAAAAATGGTAACCATGGCTTTGTAGTAAATTTTATAAATAATGACTATAGACATTAATCTGGCACTCATCTTATAATTATGTGTTTTTATTTGCAAAACCAATGAATCAAGGAAATTTTTATTCCTAAAAAAAATGGTCAAGTTAGGATAACATTCTATTGTGATTGGACATTTACACAAATTAGACTCTATGGCACTCAAGAGAAAATCTAAAAAGTCATAAAACCTAGCATCTCTTAAACATACTAAAATCAATGTGTTTAGGCCTTCTTTAGTGAGTAGCTTGATACCCACTTGGACTAATCGTATGTGGATGTAGTTGTAGGCTTTTTCTTTATGCTTATTTATGCTTTGTAGGGATAGCAAGTGATAGTTTCAAAAGGCTTGGCTATATGGATGTCCCTTTCTGCTGTCTTTATAGTATAATTTGACGTTTGAAATAATTTAAACTTTAGTTGTTAATAAACCTGATTTTTCTGAACTTTAGCAATTGTCTATAGATTTCTCGAGATTCTCTATAGTTATCTCCTCATTGTTTACTATCATACCGTTATCTACACTCATACCAAAACTAGATATGCTAGATACAAACTTAGATCTCACGAAGAAATCCATCTCTCAAGGTACTTTCGTCTTACCCTTGTTATGAAGGAGCTAAACCAACAACCTCATTGCCTCTCTTTGGTCTTATTACCAGGACCACTCAACCTCAGTAGGCTAGATTAATTAAGTATCTTAATCGACATACAACTAACACTCAATTCTTATCCTTTCTGGGAAACTTCTTGGTTCTGATACCAAAATGAGAGGCAACGGGCAACAGATGGGCAAACAAGTCGGAGGAACTTGGTAGAGGGAACTGTAGAGAAGATCTTTTCAATGGTAAGGATGGATTCATTTTAGCTCAAATAAGAATGGATTAACCTATAGGCTCAAAGTTTAAATATTTCTTTAAGTCCTAGATTATGACCTATAAGCCAGATACCTTTAAGGAACACTTTTAGCTCTAAAAACTTTCTCACAAGCCTAATTTTTATTAAGAGGACAAATACCTATGAAGAAAAGAAACTTAACTTTAGTCACCAAGGATGGGAAAAGATTTCATATTATTGATTTCGATAATTTATTAATCCTTTATAATATTTGTTTAAACAAAGATTATCTAATTCTTATTCTACATCTTCGATTTCTTGTTGATTTAAAACAATTTTATTATTATAAAAATCATGTAATATTAATAGTAACGTTGTCCTACGATTTTTAGCTCTATTGCTTTCTTTATTTACTTTTACCACTTGGATTTTGGGTAAAGATCTTAGAAACATAATATAATACCACAATAAAGAGTAAACATCAAAAGTATAAAATTAAATACCAAACATGGAAATAGCATAAAAAGTAAATAACATGAAAGTAAATTTTAGTAATTATTAAGTTTAGCAGAAGAGGCAGAGCCATCCATTGGTTAGTTAAATAAATAGAAAATTAAGCAAATAGATCTAGACTGTATAACCAGTCCATTGAGTTTTATATCATAAATATAAAGATAATAAAATACCAAAATGGAAAGAGAAAGGAAAGCTCAACTCACTTTACTTCATCAAAGAACCATAATACAATAAAGATATGTTAAGGTTTGTGAAAGAAATGAATAGTTTTGTTATCAAAACATCAAATACTCTTCAGGTTGGCTTTAGGGAAGGTTAAGCAGTTGGGTTATAGCTTTAGGAAGGTCAAGGGGTTGGGTTATGAGCTTTAGATTATAGATTTTTAGGTGGAAGACGTAAAAGAGTGATGGTAAGAGAAAGGTGTAATGTTTTAGGCTATATAGTTATCAAAACGTCATATATCTTCAAAGGGGCGTTTAGGCAAGCTTTAAGAAGTCTTTAAGGTATGGTGGTTTATGGTTTCAAGCAAAGTTTTAAATTTTGTAGTGTATTAACCAATACCAGTTGATAAGTTTCGTAAAAATGAAATGGAACATAAGTGTTTTGTTTCAGTGACCAGTACCGACCTATACCAGCTATTTTGACAAGTACCGATCAGTATAGCAAGTTCCGGTAAGTACCAGGACTAAAGTGAAAATAATGAAAAATTCGTCCCCTCTTATATTTGCTTTTACAGTTCCTCCCTCTTTCCAATGTCATATTCGGCTTCCCTCCTCTTTTTTCTAATGCTTGCATCTACTCTCTCCTCCTTAGTGCCTATGTCTGCTTCCCCATTGGTGCTTATATTTACTTCATCGAAATCTCAACAACACCCGTAGATTTAGAAATATTAGAAAAAGTAATTAAAAATTAAAAAAATGTCCAAAATTGCAAAATAAGGAGAGCAAGCGAGTAAGTAAGCAAGACAAAACACATAGGCAAGCAATAAAAAAAATAAAAAGAGAAAGCGAGAGCTCAAGCAAGCAAGAAGGAAACGAAACTTACAAAGCTTTTCCCTAGGTGTTGATGTTGAGGTTTTGAAGCACGATGGGTAAGGATAAGACCTGCAACTATACGAGGGGAGACACATAATCAAAGAAGCTAAAGGGTTCGCAAGGTCTGGTAATAAAGGTGATGGAGGAAGATGAAAAACAAATAGTGAATAACTTCTTGAAAATACTGCAGAGATAATGTATATTGACGTGGAGAAAGGAGAGCCTTTTGAAAGTTGAAACTTCAATAATTTTTTTTGTTATAAATATTAGATAGGTGCTCTTCAGACTTCTGACTTCAGAGAGTGTAACATACTGTATGTCGTCTTGTACAAAAGGGCTCCCTAGCACTTTGGACATATATACCTTTTATTTCCTTTTTTAACTTGTTTTGATTTAATCCTTATTAATCCTTAATTCCTTATTATTCATATTAATTTATATAATTAATTTATAATAATATTAAATATTCTATTAATTCATATTAATATACATTAATGAAATATTTATGTTAATTTTAAAAATTTTGTATTATATTAAATTTATATTATTATTAAAATTTTTATA
>JAOXYD010239092.1:0-17271 GCA_028565735.1 Pinacopodium congolense | reverse complement strand
TTTTATTAATTTGGACGCTGCGATTCCATTGGAACGCCTTACTAGGTCATTTGAAATCATTTAATTACTGGAATCATCAATAAATAAGCATAATTCGGAAATATTACAACATATTGAGGTTCGGGGTCTTACATTTGAGACGTGTTCTATGCTAGCATGAGCTCACCTTCTCTACCACATCCAAGCATCCTCCTTAATAGAAATCAAACACTCAACATTTTGGTTAGAGAGATCATTTAAATCAATAGTATAGATATTTCCCACTATCTTACCAACAAGAATAATACAATTATCAACCACTTTAGAAGTTATACAAGATTTACCTTTAAATGAGAATTTGAAACCTTTATCACATAATTGAATTAACCTTAACAAATTATGCTTTAAACCTTTTATTAAAAGATCATTATCAATGGTAGTATTGTTCTTACTAATTTTGCTAATTGCAATTATTTTATCTTTGACATTGTCTCCATATGTGACATAGCCACCATCTTTATCCTTTAAAGAAACAAATTTAAAGCATTTCTCATCACTTGCCTAAAGCATCCACTATATACATACCACGTGCTCCTCTTGAAATCCTATAAAACAAATAAAATCATTTCACTTTAGATACCCACATTAATTTTGGTCTTTGGGGGTCAGATATCTTTCTAGTTCTTAAAGCCCTTGGCAAACTAGAAAACCTAGATGATTTATCAAAAAAATTTTTTTTTCTATGTTACTAAACCTACCACAATAATCACACACATATGTAACTTCATGAAAATGCGAGTTTGGTTTAAAGTTGTTTTTATATTCAAATCTTGATGCAACATTTCCACAAGTTCTTCTTTGTTGAAATCTCTAAAATGAGTGTAAGAAATATTTCCTGATGCATGAACATGCATATGATTTGCATATGAATATTTAGACCTAAAGCATCCACTACCTACATATCATATGTAAAATGCCTATACACATTATATGATGATTTTGCATTTTTTTAAAATTTTGTCTTTTATTGGGTGTGTTTGTACATTCTCCTAGATGTATATTTTGAAATATACATAAAAGCATAATGAATGTTCCTAGATTCAGTTCTAGAAGATGAAGCACCATTATTAAAGGATAACCTAGGAACAAGCTCTTTATCCAAAATTTTTCCCTTCACAAAAATAGTCTTGGCATTATGTGTTCCACTCTCTCAGGTGAAACCTAAGCCACATTTATCACTAGAAACCTTTTAGGCTCCTAGTATGTTTTCCTAATTTTCTTTTCACTTTGTGAACTTTTCTAATAATTATTTAATACATTTTACCTCATTCTTTAAGGAATAATTTTCATCCATCATCTTATTGCTATCATCATCAAACTCCATACTTTTAGATTATAAAACATGCAAATCATTCTTTAACTTCTAATTCTCTATTTTAAGATCATCCATCAACTTCATGCATTCCTTATACTTGGAGGATAATTTCCTCCTTCTCGTGGTAGCATGTTATAAACATCTAACCAATTTCATCATAGTTCAAACCTACAACTATAACAACATTCTCATTCTCATTCTCATAATGATTAGAATGGGAAAATGATCGTACCTCATCATCTAAGGCCATGACACAAAATGTAATGCTTTCATTTTTAGTTTTGTCGCTTTCCTCTTCACTTTTGGTCTCTTACTAGGTCTTCAAGGATTTCTTTCCCTCCTTGTCCTTCTTGTCCATTCTTTCTTTCTTATTACTTCTTTCATCCTTCTTATTCTCATTGATAACTGGGTAAGGACTCTTCAAGTGACTCCAATTTCCTATATTCAAAACAAAAAACATTGGTAGACTTTCTTTTGTAATCATACTTAACTTGCTCTCATTCTTTGGAGGGAGCTTTCTTCTTCAACAATTTGTTGAAGTTTTTATAAGGAGAGCTATTTCGTCATGACTTTCTTTTGAAGAGCTTCCTTCTTCATTAAACTTATCTATCTTGATTCTGAAAGCTAAGTTCTTCCTTCTTAATGAAGCTTCCTCCTCTCTTACTTTTTACTCCTTCATCATCATCTCATGTGTAAACAATGATCCTAACAATTCTATAAATGGAAAAATGTTAAGGTATTTAGTATCTTTAAGTACGGTTACCTTATTCTTCCGTTCCTTTGATAAAGACCTTAAAATCTTTCTAATAAGTTCAAAATTTAAATATGTTCTTCCCATACTTTTCAATGGATTTATTATATCAACAAATCTCGTATACGTATCAGAAATACATTCATTATGATGCATTGAAAATAATTCATATTAATGAATGAACATAGGCATCTTACTCTCTTTCACTTGGTAGGCAACTTCATGAATAACCTTGAAGATACACAAAATTTCTTTAGTTTTTTCACATATAGAAACTTCATTGAATTCACTTTTATTCAAAGTATAAAACAAAATATGAACGGTTCTATAATTTAGTGAAAGCAATCTTTCATAATCTTCATTCCAATCTTCATTCACCTCAAGAATTTTTTGACCATTTTCTATCTTAGTGGGAATATATGACCTTTTACTCAATATATCCCACAATTTAACATTTTTAACTTGAAGGAAAAACTTCACCCTATTTTTCCAATACAAATAGTCATTGCCATCAAATAAAAGAGGCCTACCAACATTTTTATTTTCATAACTAGCTGAACTTCCCAATTATGCCATGATGGATGCTTTCTCATAATTTCAATAGAAATTAATGCAATTTGAGATCTAGGCTATAATACCAATTGTAAGCTTTAAAGACACTCAAGAGGTTGGGGTCAGTTGACTGATAAACACTTTTAAATTAAGGGATGTTCCAATCTTGGTTTTGATGCTAACAAAACATGTTTAATTACTAATGATTTAAGTTTATAATGTACAATTCAAAGATAGGTATATTTCAAAGTGAATTCAATCTGGAAAACTTGGAGTTTGAAGCCTAGATTTGAAGATAATAGAAGATCAAAGGATTTTGAAGCTTCAAGACCTTAGATAGGTTATTTCAAATATGTTTGTAAGTTTTACTTAATGTTTAATTGATCTAAAGGCTCAATTTTAATCATGAATTGCATTTGGAATGTAAAAATTGCATACTTTCTCAATTCAAAGGTTAATTCATGATTTTGAATTGTTTTATAGTGCTTGATTATTCATATAGTCTTAATAAATGATTTAAAATCTGTTTAAAGTATTGCCTAATGTTAGGAAATTTTTTTGATTTTATTTGGAGCATATTTTGTATTTTCTAGACATTAAATGATAGGTTAATAGGAACTTAACCAAGCCATATATGTATTGTCATTTTACTCTTGTTTCCAGTGTGTTCAACGGTGAGCTGCTTATCCTTCAATGGCATCATTGAAGGCTCTAAGGGGCACCGTTATAGTCCCTGTCTCAAATGGCTATTTTCCTCTTTTGGTCTTTTGTCTCTATTCTTCATTTTAATGGCTATGTTACTCTTCTAAACCCTCCTTTAGCCTCCAAACACTATAAATACTCTATGCAAACACTTTAATACTCTATAGACACTCAAAAAATAGATCAAACCTCCTGAATCTTTCTAAAACCTCAAACTACCCAAACTTTCACTGTTTATACTTTCAATCATATTTTTTCTACTTTATTGTGTTTTTGGGTGTACTAAATTGTTTTTAATATCTTTCTTGAGTATTTAAATGTTTGTTTGATCCATCTTTTACATTTTATAAAGGCTATATCATCATATTAAAGCTAGAACACACACTTATCTTAAAACTATATGTATTATGACTGTTCTTTCTTTAATCTCAATTTAGGCAAATTAAATGTGTTTCTAAAATCTTACAATTACTGTTTTCTACTCACTTAAGTCCTCTAGATTGTGTGTTACCTTGGTTTCAATTTTTATAGGCTTTTTTAAGTTATCTTTGAGCTTGAACATTCAAACATTTCAATATAGCTTTTGTTTTCATTGGTTTAACTTTGATTTCGATTTCAACCTAGTTAATCTGTTCCTTAGTGTATGCCATTATTGTTTTATGTTTGATTAAGTTTTTTGGGCTAAATATTGTAGAGGAGCAAGGTTGGAAGCGATTGCTGCTACAATAATGAAATATTCCAAAGCATTCACTTCTGAAAGAATTTGAATTAATTGTGCCACAGTTGAGCATTTCTGTCCAATCGCTACATAGACATAATACAATGTCTCAATCTCAGAGGTGGCCCTTGAGTTAATTTTCTTTTTGTTTAATATGGTATCCATAGCAATAGCTATTTTTCTAGTTTTTCGGTCCTCGATTATAAGTTCTCATTAACCATGACCTATAGGAACCAAGCTATTTATCACTTTTCACCCTGTTTGCATATGCTCATGCACAAATTTATGTCTTCGCTCGTGATGGCTTAGAGCCCCTCTTGCACCAATGGGTACTCCAAACGCGTCGACCAAATGCCCTATTAGCCTTTTCATGTAGGAACATCAACAATAATCCCTGCATTTTCATTTCTAAGATTCAACGCTATTCCTTTCAAACCACTAGAAAATTTAACCATTTCCTAGCTTGAATCTCATTCAATCAATAAACACGTGAAGTTCCATCTCTAACTGAAACCACTCGACTGATCTCATCCACTTAAAAGTGGGTTTAAATCAAAATAAAAGGTGGAAGCCAGTTTAGGATGCCTACCTTCCCACGCTTACTAATAATACTAATAAGAATACTCACTAAGATAGTCAGATTTGTGCTCATATTTCCCTTAACCATAACTAATAACCGGAGGAGAAGAAGAGCTGCTTGGCATCCCTCGTGGTTGAATTTGTTCTTTCATGCCTAAAATGAAAATGTAATTAGTGATAAGGTGTAGCATAGTCTAGACAAAGCTACATACTTAAAAGAACAAGTCAAACTAGAAGGATTAGCCAATTAGAAGGCATGGCAAATGGTACTATAAGCTCCACCCCTATTCCAAGTTATAGGATGACAAAGAAAAAGGTGTCCAAAGAGCAGCCAACATTTGGTAGATGTTCTAAACTAGTATGACAAGAACCTCTGTGGATAGAAAATCAGCTGCTTAATAGATTTTGTTATCAATTTTGCACCAAAATTCTTAACTTAGGTTTGAGGCATGTAGTTACAAGGTACTTCCCTCCTAGAGACTAGATGCATGACTTATGCACAAGAAGAATTCCTTCGATATGTATATATATCTTAGATCATAGTTCGCTTACTTAGTAATTCGTTACATCTTTTCCTAGGTGTTTCACTTGTCCAAGTTCTACTTTTTATATAAAATGTAGAATGAATTAACAAAGACGTTAGCACTCATGTTCTAGGTATGGAACTATTATGCTCTTTCCTCCTTAAATTGTTATAGTCACAAAGCCTTGGTATCTATGACTGACCCTCTCTTTCTTATTTCTGGATGGTTCCTTTTGAACTCCTTACTCCACTAATTGATAGAGCATCTTCCTTCCCTAACTCGAGTGAACTCAAGTGAAGGGCCCACTAGGGCTAGGCATTACGCTCTTACCTCCCCAGTTTTCACCTCCTCTTCTGTTGGAAGAACTACTTAATCCCTTCATTCCTACCTTGCTTTCTTTCTTCTTGATGTCGCGGATAAATGAATCCACTAATTCTTAGGTCCTTAGGAGTTAAAATACTCATAGTTTCGAATTTTTGTTTGATTTTTTCATCATTTGTGTGCATTATATCACTTATACATAAAAACTGTCTAGTTTTTTATATTCTTCATTTAATTAAAAAAATGCATCATTTAAATAATTTTTTTGTGTGAATTGATATATTGTATTTAGTTCAAATAAGGTGTTAAGAGTGCTTTGTAATTTTGATATTGATTTTTAAAGCATTTATATTTGTGTTTTGAGCTTAATATTTATAAAATGCTTAAGGTGTCTAGATTTTGTGATTAGCTCATTTTGATCATATTGCATTTATATATATTCACATTTTGGTTCATAATTTCTATCATACTACGTTTTTTAAGCTTTCAAGAATGATATCACTTGTTTATATCATTCATTGAAAGATAGAGCCCTTAGTTTAATTGTGCAATGAGTGAAACACCTTTTAAGGTGTATTTTTTTACTTTAATTTGGGGGCATTGAATCATATGGATAATTATGAGTTATAGAGGCTTCTCTTTGCCTTAAAAAGAATTGGTAAAGGTTACTCTTCACCCTCAATAAGAAGATTAAATCTTTGATATGGTTACTATTTACCCGTGGAAAGTAAGATTGTAAATGTTACTCTTTACCTTACAAGAAGATTGTACTTTTTTTAATTAATTAGTAAAGATCATCCAACAAGTAGTTGGAAAGAAGATGTAGCCTATCTTTGCGTTAGGCTAACTTCTATAATTTCCTTGTGTCCATCCCTTACCTTAACTCCTTTATTCATTGTTCGTTGTGTGACTTTAATTTTAATTTGTTTCATTCATTTTAGCATTTGTATTTCCATGTCATCTTAGGTTAAACTTTGGTCTAGTGATTGCATATAGATTCCAATTGGATCAGGTTTCTAGTTTTAATTAGTAAATATTTTTTAAACACCCAATTCACCTCACGCTTAGGTTCCTTAGGGCTTACAATTGGTATTAAAACCTAGGTCTCACTCTTGCATTAATTTATGATGAAATAGTGAGAAAAATCCATTATGGAATAATTGGGTAGTTTTTCTAGTGTGGAAGCTCAAAATATTAATAGAACTCCTTTCTTCGATAAAAATGAATACTTATATTGGAAAACTAGGATGAAGTTCTTTCTTCAAGTAAAAAATGTTAATTTATGGGATATAATGAATAAGGGTCCTAATGTTCCCACTAAGATTGAGAATGGAAAAAGAATAACTAAGGTAAAAGAGGAATGGAATGTAAAGGATGAAAGATTGCTTTCACTTAATAATAGAGCCAATTATTTCCTGTTTTGTGCTTTAAGTATAAATGAAATCAATAGGGTGCCTATATGTGAAATGGATAAAGAAATATGGCATACTTTAGAGGTTCCTTATAAGGGTATTAACCAAATGAAAGAGAGCAAAATGTCTATGCTCATCCATTATTATGAATTATTTTCAATGTATCCTAATGAAAGCATTTCCAACATGTTTGCTAGATTGGGTAACATCATAAATGCTTTGAAAGGTTTAGGAAGATCATATGCTAATGTTGAAATTATTAAAATAATTTTGATATCTTTGCAAAGGAATGGGAGGCTAAGGTAACCTCCATTCATGTGACTACAGATCTTAACATTTTTCCTTTGGAAGAATTGATAGGTTCATTACTTAAACATGAAATAGCGATGAAGGACACAAAAGCAAAAGATAAGGAAGCTTCATCAAGAAGGAAGAACTTGGTGTTTAAAGTCAAGAAAGAGGAATCTAGTGAAGAAGAGAGCTATTCAGAAGCAAGTGAAGAAGAGATACTTCTCCTTGCAAAGAAGTTCAACAAATTCCTAAAGAAGAAGTCACTTCCCCAAAAAATAGAGTGAGGTAAGTATGATAATAAGAGAAATCTACTAATGTCATTTGTTATGAATGTAGGAAACCGAGACAATTGAAGAGCAATCGACAACTTCTCAAGGAAAAAGATAAGGATGAAAGAAGTAGTAAGAAGAACAAAATAGAGAAGATGGCTAAAAAGGGAAAGAAAGTCATGAAGGTCATGTGAGAGACTGAAAGGGAAGAGGAAATTGAAATTTTCAAAAATGAAAGAGCCAAGTTTTATCTTATAGCTTTGGATGATGAGGTACCATCTTCTTCACTCTTTAATAATGATGATGAGAATAAGAATATGTCTATAGATGTTTGTTTAAGCTATAACGAATTATTTAAAGTTGTAGAATATGCTATCATGAAAAGGAAGAAATTATCTTCCTATCTTTAATCCCAATCTTAAGTGGCCAGCTTAGATTTGGTACATTTAAATCTTCAAAAAGCAAAATACAGACATATAAACATGCATATAAACTCTACTAAAACATCAAAACATCAATCCATAGCAACAGATACGGTTAGCCACATATTTGAATCAAAACATGTAAGATATACACCTTAAACAACATAATATGAATAGATCTACAAATATGAGCTAAAATAAATAAGTTAGGAGTTCCAAAACATGTTTTAGAATCCTTCTGGACAAGTCTTGAACTCCTTAGCTTAATCTAGACACCACCATAGCTTTGAATCCACAAAATCTAGCAAGAAAATCAAAGCATATGCAAAAATATACAAATAAGAACTTAGTCTTTGATTTAATCCAAAAAATAGGAGAATATAATGAACAATCTAAGTTAGAAAACCCCCTATGATGATTTAGAAACTTAGATATAGGTCTTAGCTTCAATCTCCAATAAACAAAACTTTAAAATACAATCAGAAACTCGAAATCTAAGTGTTTAAAGCTTAGGCTATCAAAGAAGAAAAAGAAGAGAGAAGCTAGAGCTTCTCTCACTACCATGATCTTATTTCTTATTGATTCTCTACGTGTTATCTATTAATTTTTGTTATATATAGACTCTAGAAGACTACCCTCACATGCCAGGAGACAAGGGCATTCATCCAGATCACGCCAATGCTGAAACCTAGAAGATATGGAGCTGAAATTATTGACTTAGAGTTTAACGACACCTTGCCTCCGAACAACGGCATCATCACAGGGTGCCGTTATTACCCGAATTCTCGATAGTTCAATGACCCCTGGATCATCAGACAAAGGCACCCTCTCCTGGTGCCATTAATGGACAGAAATGAGAAGAGTTTTTGATGTTTTTGCTCTAATCTGCATCATTAAGCGTCATTATACAAATCAAACATGATAAGGCATCAATAAAACAATTAAACACTGAATTAGGGGTCATAATTCAACAAATTAACCATGAAAATCATATCAAATTGACCCCTATCAAGGTTCGAGATAAATTAAAATGTTTTAGTTTCTAAAATATCTTTAAGAATGAATTATATCTTTTGTGAATTGTTTTTAAAATGAAACTAACAATTTTGGAATGTTCAAAAAGAGTACTTGAAATTAAGTTTAAATCTAAATGTCTTAAAACATTCTTAAAACTTCGTCGATCACAAAACCTTAAGTTTTTGGTTTCAAATAAAATGTCTTGACCACAAAATTTACTTCAGGGAACATTTTTAAACTTCATTAAGTTAAGGTTTGGGTTTTCAAAAGTGTATGGAATTGTTTTAGACAAGTTCTAAAGGATTGTATAGTGCTTTAAGGGCACCCTTCGATGATAGTTTACAAATGTACAATGGTATAATTGTCATGAACAAAGGGAGTACAAGGTATACAACAACGCCATTATAGTTAGATAGCTATACAATTTCATGATGGTGATCATAAATAGCTCCGTTGTAGAGGGTCGCTATGCTTTTTATCCGACATTGTGATGACTATTTTTTTATTTCTAGTGGCTAGATAATAGTTAGTTTGATAAACCAATAGGAATTTGTGCTTTTTGAGATTATTAATAAAGGGAATAAGTGTTGCATAAAAATTATTTTATGAGTTTTTATGATTTTTAATGCATTGAATGAGTTTTTGTATTGGTTTATATGTTGAAAGAGTTTGAGAGATAGTGTGAGTTTAACGCACTTACGTTTAATGTGCTTTTAAGCCCTCTTTAAGTTTTAGTTTCGTCAAGTAAAATAAAGTTATTGAACTTTTTATATTAATCTTGTCTTGGGTTGGTTTTGGGGCTTCTATATTATGGTTGATTTTTGTTGATAATGGGATTTCTAAAAAGGATACTCCTCACCAGTCTGAATAAGATCGTGTGGGTTTCTTTTCACACCTAGAAAGAAAATAATTTTATGTTCCTTTTCACCATAAAAAGAAGATTGTGTTGAGTTGTTCTTCACCTTTGGTAAAAGAAGATTGCAAGGGTTTCTTTTCACTTTAAAGAAGACTTTTTTTCACAATAAAGTTTTCAAATTGTTCTTAGAGAGTGGACATAGGTAATAAGTGATATTACAGAACCATTATAAAAATTGTTTTGTATCCTCTCTTACATACTCATCTAATTTATTTGAGTTGTATTTGTTATTGATTTATTTAAGTTTGAATTATTAAATTCAATTAACATCGTCATACACATCATATAAAAGTGTGGCTTAAGGATTGCATACATCACAAAATCAATTTATGTTGCTTAAATTTAGAAAATTTGAAATGTCTAATTCACCCCTCTTTTTAAGTGCCATACTAAGGGTAAATAGTTGTATTAGAGCTAGTCTAACTTTTTTTATAAAATTTTTAACGATCTTATTAAGTAAAGATCTAAAATTGATTGTTTCATCTAATCAAAAGCAGAAATTTGTGAATCGGAAAATTAGAATGTGATTTTCCTAATACGTGAAATTTTAGATTTATGGTAAATTGTTTTTCACAATCCTATCATTCCTACAGAAATAGTGGATGGTTAACAAGTTTTTCACAATCTGTTAATAGGGCTTGGTGTAGGTTGGAGGATATTAATGTAGGATGCCATCAAGTTGGAAAAGAGGAGAGTGAGCATTTTAAAGTGGAGGAAGCTCACTTATGTGTAATCGTCAAAGATGATGACAAGAAGCCCGTTTGATGAAGCACTCATAACAACGAGAGTGAAGTACTTTCTAATTCAAACTCTTCTAATAGTGATGATAATGATGATAGTGATAATCATCTTACTTAATGATGATTTAATTAAATGTTTAGAAATCACGATCTTGAGGGGAAAGGATTTTTCTGCCAAACATAAGAAAACTTTGAAACACTTAGAAGACTACATTTTTTAGAATAATAGGCTGAGAAATGGGATGAATGATATGTTAGAATTTAACAGCGTGGAAGTTGTGAAGCCAAATGATGGTAAGAACAATTTATTGGATGACTACAAGGCATTACAAAAGAAGATCAACGGCCTCAAAGAATCACTATCAAAATTCATCAAGGAAGTAAAAAATTGACTAACATGTTAAGAACTTAGAAAAGCACAAATCATAGGCATGGTTTGGTATTCATTCAAGGGAGTGTATCTAATAAGACAAAAGTTAATTTTATGAAAGGAAAATGTTTACGTGAAGAGCATGTTCCTAAAGTAACACCATCTTCTACATCTAATTCTAGGAAATAGCATCATACATTCATATAGGCTACTAGAACAAAATCTAGAAGCGAGGCATATCTAATAAAGAATAGTTTCTTTAGAAATCCCTAGTCTCAATATGATTCATTTGGGCCTAATGCAAGGCATAATGGAATACCTCACTTTCATTCTCCATATATGCATGTACACACCACCAAGGGTATGTCATATTCACATCCTAGGTCTTGATTTTATCAAAGAAAGAATAGGTATAATCCTAAGCCTTATTTAGGCAAAATGGTCTGGTTCATTTTTTATACCCCTCAATCATATCATATGTTGAATTTCATGGAAGGAGACCCACCCTATGCATAACCAAGGTTACATAATTATCCTAGGAGAGCCTTTTATGAAAAAATCCTTGGAATGTATTTCAATACTCAATTTATAGGAATCATTGTCATTCGCATAATGCTCATTTAACGTGTCATTTTTTGTGTGATTTCGATCATATAACAAAAATTAGTTTCACTAAACATAAGATTTTGAAAAAATATTCTAGAATGTGAATTAAGAAATGTTTATGAGTTAAGCCTTAAGGACCTAAGTTTATAAGGATACCTTAAAAACATTAATTTTTTTGATTTGTTGGTCAATATAAATTAATATCAAATGGATGTTAAACAAAAAGCAAAGGTGGTTTCTCTGATAACTTAGAGTAAATAATAATTTCAATACGAAGCCCTCACATGAGTCAACAAAGACAAAATGTTGTAAAATAAAGTGAGGAGTAGAAAATGTGGTATCATGTGGTGATAAAAAAAGGATTATACAAAATTTATTTCACTTTGACAACATTTGAGATTGTTGATTTTTCTTGATAATAGATGTTTGGAAATATATATTTGATTTGAGAATGTTGACCCTAGCGTGCATCTCTAGGTTGTAAATTTAGGTGAAGAGTACAATGCTCTTAACATGTTGTACTATTCAAAGTGGACAAAGTTTTGCATGATTATGAGAGAATTACGCAAGTCTCTTTGAAAATTTTGTAAAATTAGCATATGTTTGTTGCATTTTATGTAATTTCTTAAGAACAAGAGTTTTTTTTTTCATTTGGCATCTTTTCAATTCTTTTTAAAGATATCAAAAATGGGAAGAGTGTTAGGCGATATTAAGGATAGTGAAGTAAGTCATAGGTTAAAAGGGATAGAGTAATATCATTTGATCTTTTCATAAGGGACAGAGGAGCATATGTTTTTTCCTTGTATTTGTTTTCATATGTTTCTTTAATATCACGTGTTTTGACATCACAAAAAAGGGTGAGATTTTTTAATAAAGGAAGGTTCCATTCATAAGTTTTAATGATAAAAAATTGAAATTGTTAGTAATGTTTTAGTTTTAATGTATTAAAATGATAGGTTAAGGCAAATTGTATAAGAACGCAAGGTGACGCCCAAGGAGAAGATGATTCATGAAGAAAATGTTAATAGTGTAGCAATCACCGAAAGAACGGTCAAAGTGGAAGATCAAGACAAAGGAGAAGAATGTTGAATAGGTTTAGATGTGTAATTTAGATGTAAGTCTTAATTTGATCTTTTTAATGCTTGAACGTCTCAATATTTAAATAATGGTTTCCATTTAATATTTGGCAGCAACTTTTAACATGTGTATTGTAGTTTTCCAATAGTTTTAGACTTTTTTTATATATGTTCGTATGTGTGGCATAATAGGAGTTGATATAGAGTTTCAAATTTGTATAGAGTTTAATAATTAAGAGGAAATTTTGTCAATTATTAAAAGAAAATACCCTTGATGTATCTAAATGTTTTTGGACAAGAATTTTCAGTTTGCTTGAGTGTGGCTAAATAAAACTAAGTAAAAGATTCATAATAATAACATTTTTTAGAAGTTTATGAAAACTTTGAAAAGATTTTTGTTGGGATGGATATGGCACTAAGAGGGGGTGAATTAGTGTATAAAAATTCTTTCAAAGAAACGTGGGAGCTTAAACAGATATATCTAACCAAGCAATCAGATAATATAATGTAAACTAAAGGTTGAGAAAGAGGAGAGTTTACACTGTGATTCATCTTGGTTCAGAGCTATCCACTTACTCCTAATCCAATCCTCAGCACCACTATTGAGATTCCATTCTTATAGCAACTTGAAAATAAACAATGTCACAAATACAATCCTTTTTCATAGGCTAAAGGAAAACCTTTCCGACATTTCTTTTTCCTACACTTAAGAATAACCTCATGATCACTCGATACAATTGAAAAAAACTTCACTCGGTTTCCCTTGATAAACACAAGAGGCTATGAATGAATGCACAAAAATAATTCATTGCCTTACTAAAAAATACACATACCACAGAAATGCTAAAAACACTTTCAAGTAATCAATCTTTGAAAATAAGAGCTTTGTAAAACTTAAAACATATGCCCACACTATATCTTTTATATTTTCTCAACTGCGTAAAAACACAACATAACAACTTCTATCTATAATATCAAATTGGGATAAATCTGTTAGACAATGATAATGTTACCGTTTGTCCAATGGGAAAAAATGATAAATTTATTTACCTGTTGTATAACATTACAATCCTTTCTTGAGTCAGGAAACTTTTGAACATTCAATCGACCAATCTCTTGGTTCGATTGACCGGTAGGTCTTTTCTCACTATATTCGATTGACTGATCCATTCATTAGGTAAACCGATAGGCTCTTTTCAAGTATTCTGTTGACCGAACAAATCATTCGATCAGCCGACCTATCTTATTCAATCAACCGAACTTAGAACTAACAGTCAGATAATTGTTACAACATTTGTACATAAATAACCAACCAACCTGACAACCAAACAAGTCTTTAGCTTATCTTTAGTACTTTAGGCATACTTTTCCAACCAATTCAAGCATATATCAAGAGGTTTATTTTCAAGTAATCATATTAAAAACACATGATACCTCTTGATTATGAACCTATATGCATATTCTAAAACATGTATGTTTGAACAGTAAAGCAACGCCTCTTGAGAATATCATAATAAAAGCAAGTACAATTTGTACAAAAATAAGCCAAAATAAAACTTGTTCATCTTCTTCAAACTTTGAGTCTTCATATAATTCTTCAATTTCTTCTTCAAAACTTTTTGATTGGCCCATCCAAACTATCTTTCAAACATACTTAAAACATAGACATTAGTAACACAGATTGTTTTGTAATTACCAAAATCAGGTGGAACCACCCTTGGTTCAACAATCTCTCCATTTTTTGTGATGACAAAACTAGGAAATATGATAAACAGAATAAACACCATAGCAAATAATCGATCATGGAATATCACTTGTCACTATTCAAAATCATATGAGAACACCACCACAAATAAGTAGCTCCCCCTAAATTGTTAGCTCCCTCCTTCATTAAACAACATATTAGCTCCCCCTTAATTAAGCAACATATTTCAAACATGTATTAATTTACTTTTATCCTATCCTTCTCCCCCTTTTTGGAATCACCAAGGAGGTATACTCACAAAACCAAGTACATAAGGAAGTATTGATAAACTAAAGTAAGGAGAAATAGTATGGAGAAGTCAATATGATAGATGATAAAATTTCATTCATATAAATGTATCACAAGTACAAAAATACAAGAAATGAAACAGTAAATTTCTAAAGGTGGCAAAGGCTGTAATCTAGATAGAATCTCCTGTAGTAAGGATTTATGCTCTTAAAGTAAAGCATTGTGCTTATTGAGTCAATTTGTGAAATGGTCCACCTTATGATGAAGTAGACTAAGTGTGGCCTCAGCATCATAGGAAGTGGTAGTAGGTGTAAGAGAGAATTGGCTCAGTAGTAAAATCATCATCGAGGAGTTCAGAGGTAGGATGAGTAATCAGTAGGAGGAACTGACCGCTATCTATGATGGGGGTCGAGTCATATGACCAATGACAGTCTGAAATCCCATGTGCTTTATG
Source organism: Pinacopodium congolense (assembly GCA_028565735.1). Classification (NCBI taxonomy): domain Eukaryota; kingdom Viridiplantae; phylum Streptophyta; class Magnoliopsida; order Malpighiales; family Erythroxylaceae; genus Pinacopodium; species Pinacopodium congolense. The sequence continues at coordinate 2,204 of JAOXYD010239092.1, read as the reverse complement.
GAGTATTGGTCAAAGAATGATTGTAGCTTAAAGTCATGTTCAAGAGGAGGAATGTGAAAATGCTGGAAGATGTGGCCAGGAATCAAAGTATAAGGCTTATGTTGGCTCCTCTTCTTGCCACAAACAAAATGGATCATATTGTGCAAGATGAAGTCTTATAAATGGATCTTTTCACCAAGCATCTGAGTAGACAAAAAAAAGTGGTCATCATATCCTAGGTCATTGTAATGACCACTAGTAGATAAGAAGTTGTAGTTGACAAAGAGATGATCAAATTTTGGTATCTCTCTTAAGTTCCTAGCATCCTTTGGTTTTTCAATGATTCCCTCCTCACTTTCTAGCTCTAAAATGGTTTGGACTCTCTTTTCTATGAGTGGGAGGAGTCAACTTTAGACATACAGTCATAATGGGAGAATATAGGAGGAAGGGATACACCTAAGATGTTGGTAATTATGTCTCTAGATAATCGAATAACTGTGTCTTCTACATTGGAGTAGATGATATACTCACCATCCTCCTTCACTTCACTAAAGTTGCAATAGAACAATTTCACAACTATAGGATAAGTTTTAGCTATAAGGGTAAGGATAGGCTCCCACCCTTGATCAATAAAGTACTGAACTAAACAATTTTCCTTATAGGTTTCTAAGTGAGTAGGCAAGATGAACCGATTTTTTGAGAGATTCCTAAAGGCATAGTTTTGAGATTCAATGAAATTGGTGTCTAAGTGGTCACCGGAGGAGGTTATCCTACCCCTAGAGGTACTTCCACCTCGAATTCTAACCATAATGTAAACAAATTAATAGAATAGGAAAGATTCAAGATAAATCAAATACATAAGAAGGCCCTAGGAAGGATAAAGCGCAAGAGTAGTTCCTATTGATAGGCTTAATCACACAACCTATATATATGATCATGTAAGAGAGACTAATGATCCTACAGTAAAGCATAGAATTATATGAATTTGTCATACTTATGATTAATGAACATCTTAAGCCAGCTTGATTTTACTCAGTTATAAACTTTGCAAAAGATTAAGAGAATTTTAAAAATATTCATGCTACATTGAAAACAAAAAGTAATCATTTGGTCTTGAAACTTTGAAATTGACTTTAGACCAAAGTAAAAAAAAATTATTGTTCTTTTTAAGAAGAATAATTTTTAAATTCCTCAATTAAACTTTTAATTTGATTTTAACCACTCTAATTTTATTGAAAATAGTGTAAATTGACAAAAATTTTGATCAAACCCTAGATTGAAAATCTAAAATTTTGGAATTTTAAATATAAATTCAATTAAATAAAATTGGTTACATAGAAACCTTAAGAAACCATCTAATTGAAGTTTAAACCTATCAATTGTAGAAAATACCCATAAATTGGATAGAAATTAGAATAACCCTCATCACAAAAATTCAAAAATTGGGGAAAAACAAAATTGATCATGCATAAGTGAAATTGAATGTTCTACAAGCTTAATTATGTTTCTAATTGCAAGAAAACACAAGAAATTTAGGCTAATTTGTCAATCTAAAGTTAAAAATTCAATCCTGAAACCCTAACTTCTAAAATGACCTAATTCTGAGTTCAATTGAAGTAAGAGAACATAGGGCTTTTATTAACGGAGTTACGAGGAGCAGAAATAGGGCCTTGTACTCGCTGGAGGTGGAGATTGGTAGAAATAGTGTCGAAAAAGTGAGGGACAATCTTAGAGGCTTGTCTAGTCTCCAAAGACGTATAAGAAGGTTGTTGGATGCTAAGGGAGCTTGAAACTCATGATTTGGTTGCTTAGAGGTCGAAGAGAGTTGTTAGAGAAGCTTTAGAAGAGGGCAAAAATGGTGGACAGTGAGAGAAAAAAGAGAGAAAGAGAAGTCGGGGGGAAGAAGGAGGAAGGGAAAATGTATATCGTGAAATTTCTAAGACCAGTTAGCTCTGACCACGGTTAGGTTTCTAACCGGCTAACCATCGGTTTAATAATAGGTGGTTATGATTTAAAAATCGTAATCGTGATCAATGATTCTAAACCAAAACCGGAACCTTTATTAATAGTTTCGGTTAAGGTTAGACTAATTTAAAAACTGTGAACTGGCGGTTAAATTGGCAGTTTACCTATTATAAAGTTCAATGACCTAATTAAAGTGATAAAATTTTACTTAAGGGTCCATGTTATCTAATATAAAGTGTAGGGAATAATATGAATATGTG
>JAOXYD010239084.1:0-17271 GCA_028565735.1 Pinacopodium congolense | reverse complement strand
ATGATCAAAATAATCAATTCACAAATTCTGGACAGTTTAAGCACTCTATGAATATTCAGCTCAAAACACAAATATAAGTGCTTAAAAATCAATCCAAAAATATTAGAGCACTCCTAACACCATATGTGAACTATCCACAATAAATTTATGCACCCAAAATTGATTTATATGATGAAAATCGGGATTGAATGAAGAACATAAAAAACTAGATAATTTTGATGTCTAAGTGAACTAATGCACACAAATGATGAAATATTTAACCAAAAATTTGAAACTCAATTTAATCTGACTCCTAAGAACTTAAACAATCATAAAAAAATAATAACAAACACAAAGAAATAGGTTAAGCAGATTAAAATCGAAATCAAACTCGAAATAGTGAAAACAGAAGCTATCTTGAAGTATATGAAATTTCTAACTCAACGATAGCTTAAACATGTCTCAAAAATTCGAAACATTGTTCAAACACAATCTAGAGACCTTAGGCATTCAGAAAACTCCAATAACACAATTTTAGAAATAGATTTGATCACCTGAAATTGAGATTCAAGCTAGAACAGTCTCAACAGAGACAATTTTGATATATGAATGAGTTATAGCTTTAATCTGTTGAAATAACCTTTCTAAAATTTAAAATATGGATCAAATAAACTCTAACACACTCAAGAAATGTATTAAACACAAGTTTGCACACTTAGAAACATAATTTGACAGCAAAAGATTGAATGAAACTTAGTGTAGTAAAAATATGAACAACTTGAGGCTTTTGAGAATTTCAGAAGGTTTGATCTGTTTTTGGAGTGTCTAGAGTGTTACAATTCGTTTCTAAGCAGTATATATAGTGTCTAGAGGCTTAAGGAGATTTAAGAGGGGTTTTAAGATATTAGATTGAGGACAAAAAGCATAAGACCCGAAAGGGGAAACTAGCCGTTAGAGTCTGACTCTATAACGGCACTCTCTGGGTTGATCAACGGTGCCGTTGAGCTAAGAACAACCCACCATTGATAGCTTATGGAAATAGGGTACAACAAAATTCAACAGGGTGCCATTGATGGATGATCAGCCTGCCGTTATATGTCTAGAAAACACAGAATGTGCTGCAAAATTGACTCCAAACAATTTCAAACAAGTTCCTAATTATAATTGAGACTTCAAACACTTTTGAAATCATGTATTGAGGCAATATGAATGCTCAAATATCTTAAATCAATTCAAACACAAGATTTAGCCTATGAATTGATATAATATGCGCTTTCAACATTTCAAATGTAATGCATGATCGAACTTAAGCCCTTATGTCAATTGAACATTAAGTAAAACTTACAAACATATTTGAAACAACCTATCTAAGGTCTTAAAACTTCTAATTCAGTTGAATTGCCATTATCTTCAAATTTTACCTTTAAACTCCAAGCTTTCTATAATGGATTTTTCTTCAAACATACCTATCTTTAAGATTAACATCATAAACTTAAACCATTAGTGATTAAGCATGTTTTGCTATCATCAAAACCAAGATTGGAACCTCCCTTGGTTCAACAGATTGCAATTATCTAAGGAAAGGGATTAATTAAACTAAAAACACATAGAAAGCTTCCAACTGTGAAATTAAACTACCAATTGCCTAAGGATTACTAATTGAATTAATGGTTAAGGACTAGCTCTAAATGACTTAAGTAAGTTATGAAAAGGGTTGGAATTTCTGCTCTAATCCCTTCACTGAATCAAGACAAAGTTATGGGTAAGTCATTGCCTTTTCTTTAACTTTCCTAAGTTAATAGGAAGGAGGTTTAAAGTTTAAAAAGTTTCTAATCCTAAATTCATTTAAATATTAGTACCCTTATAAAATAACCAATCAATGGTCATGTATTGATCAAAATCATGTTATTTATGGATTTTTACAATGAATTATGTGGTTGATCCTCTATATAATCATCTAAGATCATATCGTAAGTGATCAAGTTGAGATATGATATAAGATCTCACATAAACAAAGATTATCACTTAATCGTGTTTTATAAATTCACTAAAGACATTCAATAACTTATCCTCAGCTAAGATTCATCTCAAAACATCACAAATGGAAAAGAAAATTTGGATTAAATAAATGTCGCTTACGTTCTTGCATATATATGAACAAAGAGAGTAAAAAAATAATAGATTTAATGTTTAGGAAGAACCAAATGATGATACACACTGATAGACAACTTTCCTACACGTGAAACAACTCCCTTGAATGCTCAAAATAGCTTGAAATTACAATCTACAAAGGCTGGTAAAGAAAAAGAAAAGAAAAACCTAAAAACTAAGGAAAGAAGAAGAGAATTTGATTTTCTATCTGAACTCTCCCTTCAAATCTATCTTAACTACTGCAAAATTAATCTCTGCAGCTCTGTTTTTATGTATACTACAAAATTAATCACTTCAAGTTGCAGTTAAAAGTATCTCGATAGCTACCAAAAAGACGCTTAAAAAGAGTAAACTGGCTGGTGATGAAGGCTTCATTTAAGTCCCTATCTTCGAGAGTAAAACAGCGGGCTGAGAAGCATAATGGCGAGTGAAAGGGATCGCCATTTCACTTCTAAAATCTGTTTTTTCAGCTACAAATACGAGAGTTTCTCCACTTTTTAGCTTACATCTACATTGTACATGAATAAAAATGATATTTAAACACTTTAGCATCAATTAGAAAAAACTGTTCATTAAATTGTTTGAAATGGACATGAAAATACATTGAAACCTTAGCCTAACAACTACCCCACAGTCTTTGTTATCCTCAAGTAAATCATTAAATCATCAAGCTCAACATGACCTATAAGCTTAGGAAAACTTGTCCAATTCATCAAACACAATTAATGGGCCAATTTCCTTGGGTTTTCAAGCATTATGTAACCAAAACATCCTATATAGCTAATTAAGCATACTAAGTCACAAATAACTTTCAATCGCTTCATGTTCCATCAAATTCAAACTCAATCACTCTTCCATTCCACATGTAAAATGAATAGTGCTAAAGCAAGTTGTTTCATCTCTCAAAGCCATCTAACAACCTTTATTTGTTAAATTTAAAACATAAAGAAAAAATGTAAGCATTTTCGGAAGCTTGGTTTAGAGGTCAAGCATTACATGAAGATGAACAATTTGTCGTGAACATTCCCAATACATCAGTCAAATCACCTTACATCAACTGCCTACTAGTTCCACTCATAAACTTCAACAATTGGTTTAAAGCCAGCGGAGTGAAAAGAACTAGCTCATTTTTTTCACTTTCTTTTTTTCATATCTTTTTATTTAGCCTTTTCATTTTAAAATAGATCAAGATGATATGATATTTTAAAAGAAAGAAAATTTTTCTTTAGAACTATGCATTTTAAACATGGAACATATAATGATCAAAAGATGTGATAATCCAAAACATGAAATGATTTAAACCTTCTGATCTTTAAGATACTTAATACATCATATCGCATAAAAAGGGAATAATATATGAAATCAAAAAGGAAAATGTCCAAAATTTGCATCAAAATAAAAAAATCCCCAATATATAAATTATGTTGAAAAAGATGATAAATCCATATAATTTAGGCCAAATCAAACATATGTGTGATCATCCATTTGATTCCCCACACTTAAATTGAACATTGTCCTCAATGTTTATAAAACAAACATGAAAGCACGTAAATGAGGGAAGTGTAACAGAAATCACCTTGATAAAAGATAAAATGGCTTAAAAATCCATTGAAGGTGCTTTTGAAAGCTTGCTCCATAAGATAGAAAAGATTAAATATAATAAAAGATAATCAAAGCTCCATAAACCAACTAGAAAGGAACCGTGAACCATAAAGGAAATATGATCAAAGAATAATAAGGAACAGAAAAAGGAAAAGAAAAGAAAAGCACACCAAACAAAATAAAGCACACTGAACACAATAAAACCTACAATTATGGTTAGGTTGCTTCCGAACAAGAACTTCTTTAAGGTCTTTTAACTAGACCTTAAAGTTAGGGAATTTTGAACGTAAAGTTTAGCTCACCATCTAACTGATTAGCTTTATGCTTTGGAGATGGGAAACAAAATTCTCACTGGTTCCTCTACCTTTAGTTAAGAGTTTTAAAACATAACAAATCCTACCTTTGAAGAAAAATTGATAGGGGTCAAATTGATAAGATTTTTATGGTTAATTTTTTGAATTATGAACTATAGTTCAGTGTTTAAATGTTTAATTGCTGTCCTATAATGTTTGATTTGCATATTGGAACTTAATGACCAAGATTAGAGCAAAAACATCAAGAAATACTCTTGTTGCTACCTATAAACGGCTCCTGGTGAGGGTGCCGTTGTTGAAGAACAGGGGGCCGTTGTCACTGTCCAGTAGTTCGGTTACAACGGCACCCTGAGAGGGTTTCGTTATGCTGGTGACAGGGTGCCGTTATTCTAGAAGTTAACAATTTCATCTTGGTGTCTTGCAAATTTCAACCTTGGCATGATAACAATTAATTCCCTTGTTTTCTGGCATGTGAGGGGATGCTTCCAGAGTCTGCATAGAGCCAAAAACATTAGATAACACGGATCAATTAGCTAGTAATTAGATCAACTTAGTGTGAGAAGCTCTAGCTTCTCTCTTCGTCTTTTCCCTTGAACACTTAGGCTTCAAACACTTAGATTTCGAGTTTTTGATTGTATTTTTGAGTTCTTCAGATTATTCATCTTATTCTCCTGTTTTTCGGATTAAATCAAAGACTAGTCCTTATGATCATATCTTTGCATATTCTTTGATTTTCTTGCTAGATCTTGTAGATTCAGAGCTACTATGGTATCCAGATCATTCTAAGGAGTTCAATACTTGTCCAAAAGGGATTCTAAACATGTTTTGTACTTCTTAACCTCTTTATTTCAGCTCATTTTTATAGATTTATTCATAGTATGTGGTGTAAAGTATATATCTTGCATGTTTTAGTTCAAATGTGCGGCTAAACGTTTCAGATGCTATGGATTGATGTTTTGATGTTTTAGGAGGGTTTATATGCATGTTATATGTCTGTATTTTGCTTATTGAAGATCTGTAACTACCTGTTTTAAGCTGGCCACTTAAGATTAGGATTAAAGATAGTTTAAGAATGAGAAATCTTCTTAAATTGTTTGAAAAATAAATAAGCAACATAAATTAATCCTTGCAGGACCAAACCTAGATTTTTTTTGAAAGTTGGAGTTCTAGACTTAAGCTTCAAGAACCCAGCTTCTTGATATTTATGCCCATTTACTTGATTTTAAAGCATAACCAAACTTTAAACAAGATTAAATGGAAAAAGAGCAAAGACTTAACCATAGCTTTGTTTTGATTTTGTGAAGGGCTTTAATCAGACATTAAATATATTTTTAAACTTAAAATAACTCATCAAACATGAAATCCATAGCTCCTTTAATTATTTGGTAATTTTCAGAATATTTCCGAATCAATTAAAAATCATTTTCGAAGTGTTTAAGTCTAAATATCCAAGTTTTAAGCTTTTTCCAATTTTCAATCAATTTCTTTGGATTTTCCTAAATAATTGGAATCCAATCAACCTGGTAATTAAGTAATCTTTTTTCCCGTGGTATTGACACTCGGAGTTTTAAAATTTACTCCACTTTATTACTTTTGTGATAAGTGCACTTGCCTTAAAAGTATGTTGGTTTTAAAAGTAAAAAAATCAATTTGAACACCCTTCAATTTTGAAATCACCTAACCAACGCAACAATAGGTTATCCTCTATTATTTAGTGCTAAATCCATCATAATGAAAGGTTTAGCACCCTCCTGAGGTTTGTTTTGTATTTGTTCCCGTGGATCAATTTCTGTTTTAAATGATTGTTCACTAGCAGCCTCTACTCCTACTAATGCAGACTTGCTGACTCAAGTTTCTTTCTTTTGCTTCCTAGGTGGTCTTTCAAACCACGAGTCAAATTCCAACTTCTCAAGTTTTCTATTTTTACCTGAGTAAGTAAACAAACTAAAGTACAAAAGGAAATAAAACTAACTAACTAACAACAAAAACTCACAAAATAAAACGAATGCAATCAAACAAAGCAAGGTTGAAAAATTTAAACACTTAAACAATATAAAAAACTGTAAAGTGATCTTCACTAATTAATCCTAATATTAAAATTTTGAATAGCATCATTCCCTAGCAATGGTGCCAAAAACTTGTTGGACGGTTTTCTATGAGGGCCAATTAACTCAATTAATTCACAAAATATGTTCTTTAAGCACGGTTTTCTCAAATTGAATTTAAAACCAACACTGATGGCAAGTGCACAAGTCACAAGTAATATATGGAAGTACTTAAGATCCAAGTATCGTTCCGATGGGGATCTAAGCTAAATTTCAAGTACTAGGCCCAATTTATATCGCAATTATCTAGAGATTCAAGTGCAATTGAAATAAAAAACTAAGATGACTAAATAAACTTAAAACTATCAAGTTATGCAGAATAATTTAGGTTATGAAATACTCTTTAATGACCAAAATAGATTAAAAATGGATTAGGAGACTTGTTTTAGGAGCAATTCTATGATTAAGACAAAGCTTAATCTCTAAATACTTAGGTTAGAATTTGTTATTCCACAACCTTAAACATTAGGCTTTAAAATTATGAAGCTTAATCTAAAATTTTCAATTTTCAAATTATGACCCTCAAGATAAATCAAAGTTGGTCATTCAATGACCTAAATTAAGTTGCTTAAAGATTTTTCCAACAAATTAAGTATATTTCTTGAATCTTATCTTATTTCTTAATTTTATCTTACATGTTTAGTGTAAAACAAGCATTAATCTCATCTATAAGAAAAGAACAGCTCATAATCATGCATGGAATCATATTCAGAAGATGTTCAAATCATTTTAGAGACATTTTCCAACCAAAAATAGATTTAGCTTCTCATTTAAAGAAAGATATAAATCATTCTCCATGTATTCAACATGTTTTTGAAGAAGTGAGAATAAAGATGGGATTAATATATAAAAATAAGTTAGAGTGCACCAATAACAGGCTCTAAACACATTTACAAGTTTTAATCACATGTAAGAGCTTAAACAAAGCCAAATACAACCTAAGATCCACATAACAAATTAAAAATGTTAAAGAACAAGAGAAAATAACCTTAGAATAAGAACACTATGATTTTGTCTCTTAAATTCATGGTTCCTCCCTTCTAATCTGTTGTTTTTGGCTTCCAGAGCTCAATATATATGTCTGTTGCAAGTAAGAGTCAACTTGGATAAGTTGCAACCAATGGGATGAGAGATCCAGTTGGAATTTTATAGACAAGTATCGTAACAAGGCTTACAAGGAGTACAACGGTGTGTTAGGAAATCAGCGTTTAAGTCGTCTACTTCAGAAGTAAAACGATGGCCTACTAAGTGCAATGGTGGGCTTACTGGTATTGCCATTTTAGTTTAAAAACCATATTATTTTTAACATTTTAATGGATTTTCTTGGAGAATTGGCTTCCATATATATTGTTAAACATTCAAACATAAAATTAAATTCTTAAATATGATTCGGAAGCAATTATAAATAAAATTGGCATGAAATATGTGATGAAATCAAAACCTATAAACAAACAAAACTAAAAACAAACACACCAAAAGCAGACACAGTAAAAGTATGCTAAAAGCACATCATTTTATTGAAAGCACATGAAATCCTACTTCGAAGGTTGGGTTGCCTCCCAACAAGCTCTTCTTTAAGGTCTTTTAATTGAACCTTAGGATTAGAGTATTTTAAATCTCATCCAAGGTTGAACACTTAACTTTTCATCCTCATCCTTTGAATAATGACAAACAAATTTTGGAAATTTTCCTATACCAATCATTAAGGTTTGGAATTCATAATGACTACCTTGAACAAAGCATCTTGGTAAAAATTCCAAGTATGCAACTTTTTCTTGTGAATCAATAGCTATAACACTTCTGAAATATATACTCTTAAATGCTACCCTAGATTCTTCCATACCTTCAATCTGAACATGGTCACCTAACTTAATTGCAGGCTCCTCATGAATTATGTTATCAATTATGTATTCAATAACCTGGCTATCACTCTCAGAATCAACAACTTCTAACAAAATATCACCTAAAGCTAATGTAGGCTCACCACTATCTTTTAACACACTTGACTCTACATGATCAAGTCCCTTAACTAATGCTAAATTTCTTCTGTGGTTCTTTGATCATGGTTAGGCTAAGGCTCGCTAGTTAAAGAATTTTCAAATGTCGTCTTATTAAGCCAAGTGTAATCTGCGTGATCCATCCAACTAGAGATGCAATCCTATTCCAAACACTCAAAATGATATTGATAAAAAATGGGTGAAGGCTATTTAAAACAAGATGGATTGAGCCTAGAATAATCAAGGTCATCATTAGAATTGGGGGTATAGGTACAATTAGTTTGATAAAAAAAGGTTTTTCCTACTATAGCCCCCGTAAACTTTAGGCTCATACCATTGGCAATCTTATCAAAGGTCTTATTGCCTCTACATCTTCTTAATGACTAAAATAAGTCACCAAAAGACCACTCTCAATATAAACAAAGATAATGACAAAACAAAATAAAGAAAGAAACTGCTAATCTAAATATCAAACAAAGAAAAAAAAATCTCTAGAGTTACTCACATTGATATGTTCCTAGTACTACAATTAGATTTACCCAATAACGACACCAAAAACTTGATTAAAATCGGTCGTACACAAAATTAGCTCAAATTAATCCATCTTTTAATGCACAAAATAACAATTAATTTAAGGCAAACTTTGCGTCAAATGTACAAATCACAACAAGTAATATAATAGAGTATGTTGAAGACTTAGAGTATAGATTCCACAAAGAAGTGTATGTAATGTAAGTACTAGAGGACTCTAAATTACAGATTACAAAATAAAATAAAGATTTTCAAAACTAATCTAAAAAGCCGGGAAAACATCCAATCAATCATAAAAGAGTTACATATTATTTTTCCTAAATTGTTTAGATAAGCTTTAGTGGTTAATAATTTTATTAATGGATTAGTGACTCTTAATCTAGGGTATCTTCTCTAAATCAAGAGAGTGTTATGGTTAAGACACTGATTTATCTCTATTGTAGGTAATATGCTTAAAGTTTAGAAAGTCTAATCCTAAATTTCCCTAATTTAAGACTAGCACCTCATGATTAACTGAGTCTTTAATTATTTCACTGACTTAAATCATGTTGTTTATTAATTTTTCTAATAACCTAAGTAAAGATTATTGAATCTTAGATTATCTAATAGAATTATCCTAAGTGATCAGTTCAGGACAAGTAGTAAGCATTCAATAAACAAAGATTAATTCACTAATCCTACATTAACTATTAATTAGCACATTTAACTAGCAATAAGCACATTTAACAACCTAGCTAAAATGCATTTAGACAGCAAGTACAAAAATTAATCAAAGTTAACAAAATAATTAACTTAAACAATATGAACTTTGATTAATTATAAAAAAACAACAATACACAAGATTAATAGTTTAGATATCACAAAACCAGATTATCATATGATAATCTAGCTCAAAATAACATGATTATGCTATTGGATCAATTACAAACAACCTACAATGTGATTTATAGAAAATTGAAACAAAAACAATGTCAAAACTAAGCTAATATAAAAACATAACAAAATAAATGAGTTTTGATCCCTAAGCTACTTGGTTTTAGGCCTTTGGACATCCTTTGCATTTATAGGAAGGAGAAGTTGAAGATTGGAACAAGTTGGAGCTGCAATTGCTGAAGATTCAATTCAGAAAACGCATATGCCACCTCAATACAGCTGGCTCACCAACTTAATATAGACCATCTTATTAGTCTAAATCTTTGAAGCAATACGTAAATCTCCAAGACCAATACGGTGGGTTGGCCAGATTACCATATTAGTCCTAGAAATTGGTCCTTTTGCTTCCTAATTTCTCAATTCTTCAATTATTAACAGCAACCTATAAATTAAATATTTGTAAACATTAATTAAACAATTAAGCACTGAAATAAGGGTAAGTATACAACAAATAACATCCAAAAACACTATAAAATTCACCCCTAAAAACTCCCCAACACTTGAGTTTTTGCTTGTCATCAAGCAAGCCAATCATTAAATTTCTAAAATTTATATATAATTATAAGAAAATCAATACAAGATCATCAATATAATTATTGAAAATGATTTCTTAAACTTTCAAATATAATGACTCATCGAAATGTTATATAAGAAATTAAACATATCAAATAGTAATTGTACTGAAATCCTTTCATTCTTTTTCAACCTTCAACCTAAATCACGAAAATCAATTCCACATGTAAAAGGAAAATATAATGAGTTTAATACATCAAAATTTTAAACACTTTCACATCCTTTATTTATTAATTTATTTAATAAACTAATTAATTAAATATGTGAGCAACTTGGTTAAGAAGTAACTCAATCTTTTGATGCGAAGGTGAACATTTTGTTATGAACAACTCTCGATTACTTAACTTAGTTACATCTAATCAACTATTTAAAAAATCCCACTCAATAAATTTTAACCTTATAAATACTCTCTAAAACTTATTTCTCTTTTTCTTTTTTCTCTCTTTTTCTACTTTTTTTCTCTCTCCTTTTTTTATAAAGTTAGAAATCAATAGAGTGAATTCTGCTCACTTATTTAATTAATTAAGTTATTTATTTATTTATTCTAATGATAAAGTGTTTTAAAAGAAGTCGCAAAATTACTCACTAAGATGCATTTTATGTGCGAATTATTATTCTAATCATCAAGTAACCGTTATCCAAATTATTAAATGACTTAATAACACTTAGTCATCAATAGTTAAAATTAATCATTTAATATTTCAAAATTTCAAAATAATTAAATTCAAGAAAAAAATATGGACAATAATAAGCATTAAAATCTTAAAATATTTTCCAAAAATTATAGACTATTAATAGAAAATTAATAAATTGATATGCTATTAGACAATAAATACTCAAGCGTGATTAAGATATATCCTTCCCCCACACTTAAATTGAATATTGTCCCCAATGTTCATAAATAAACAAATAAGGCATAAAATATGAGAGAAAGGAAACAAATATACCTAGACAATTATGTGAATATTAAACCTCTTTGTTGATGTTACTTTTAGTCATCTAAAAATCAAAGAGGAAAAATAAAAGCACCAAAAATCAAATAAAACATACAAATAAAAAATCAAACACATCAAAACAAACCTAAAGCAAACATAGTAAAAATATGCTAAAAGCACGCCATTTTATTGAAAACACGTGAAATCCTACTTCTATGGTTGAGTTGCCTCTTAACAAGCGCTTCTTTAAAGTCATTTGGCTGGACCTTAGGATTAGAGTATTTTCAATCTTAGCCTAGGTCCAGCACTAAAATTTTCATTCTCATCCTTTTAATAATGACAAACCAATTTTGGAAAATTTCTTATATCAAATCAGTTGGGTCTGGAATTCATAATGACTACCTTGTATAAAGCATCTTGGTAAAAATTCCAAATATACAACTTCTGCTAACGAATCAAAAGCTATGACAGCTATGAAATCTACACTTTTAAATGCTACTTTAAATTCTTTTATGCCTTCAATTTGAGCAGGCTAACATAACTACAGGCTCCTTATGAAATATGACATTAGTTATGCACTAAATGACCTGGTTATCACTCTCAAAATCAACAGATTCGAACAAAATATCATCTAAAGCTAGTGTACACTCACCTTTATCCTTTAACATATTTGACTCTACATGATCACGTCCCCTAATTGTTGCTAAAATTTCCTCAATAGTTCTTTGATCATGCTCAGGCTGAGGGTCACTAGTTAAAGAGTTTTCGAATGCAGACTTATTAAGTTAAGAGTAATCTAAGTGATCAATCCAACTAGAGGTGTAATCCTCTTCTAAACACTAAAAATGTTGATCAAAACATGATGTATTAAGCAAAGAATAATCAGGATAATCATTAGACTTAGGGTTATAGGTAAAATCAATTTGATAAAAAAGGTTTGTCCTACTATAGCCCCAATAAACTTCATGCTCATACCTTTGGAAATCTTCCCAAACTTCTTGTTGCCTCCACATCTTCTTAATGACTAAAAGAACTCACCAAAAGACCACTCTCTATAGAAATAAAGATAATAAAAAACTAAATAAATAAAGAAACTGCTAATCTAAACATCAAACAAAGAAAACAAATCTCTAAAGTAACTGACACTAATATGTTCCTTATATTACAATTAGACTTCCTTGGCAATGGTTCCAAAAACATGATTAAGGTCATTCGTATATAAAATTAGCTTAAATTAATCTATCTTTCAATGCACAAAATAACAATTAATTTATGACCAACTTTTTGGCAAGCGTACCAGTTGCAATTAGTAATATAGTGGAGTATATTTAAGGCTCTAGGTATTGATTCCATGAGGAAGTGTATGTGATGTAGGTACTAGGTCAATCAGATTACAATTATCTAGATGACTCCAAATTATATATTACAAAAGAAAAAAAATTTCAAAACTAATCTAAAAAACATAGAAAACTTCCAATAAATTGTAAAAGAGTTACAGTTTAATTTTCTTGAATGGTTTAGTTGAGCTTTGGTGTTGATGATTTAATTGATGGATTAGTGCGCTATCTTCTCTAAATCAAGGGAGTGCTATGGTTAAGACATTGAATTATCTCTATTGGCCCTATCTTAAAGTTTGGATATGCTTCAAACTTAGGTAATAGGCTTAAAGCTTAGGAAGACTAATATTAAATTTCCATAATTCAGGACTAGCACCCTCATGATTAACTAAGTCTTTGATTATTTCATTTATTTAAATCACATTGTTTACTAATTTTTCTAATAACCTAAGTAGAGATTATCGAAACCTATATTATCTAATGGCAATATCCTAAGTGATCAGTTTAAGATAAGCATTAAGCATTCAATAAACAAAGATTAATTCACTAGTCATGCATTAACTATTAATTAATAGATTTAACCGTCCATAAACACATTTAAAAACCTACTAAATTAAATTCAGACAATCACTATAGAAATTAATCAAAGCTATCAAAATAATTAACTTAAATAACATAATCTTTGATTAATTAACACAAACAACAATAATATACAAGATTAAGAGTTTAGATATCACTAAACAAGATTATTAGATGATAATCTAGCTCAAAACCACATGATTATGCTACTGAACCTATTACAAACAACCTATAATGTAATCTACAAAAGATTGAAACAAAAACAAACTAAAAGCTAAGCTAATCTAAAAATTAAACAAAATAAACAAGTTTTGATGCCTAAGATACTTGGTTTTAAGCCTCCAAACGTCATCTGCATTTATAGGAAGGAGCACCTGAAGATTGGAGCAAGTTATAGTTGAAATTGTTGTAGATTTAAGTCAAAAAACGCATTTTCCACATCAATATTATGGTCTCACCGTTGACTGATGTATTAGTCAAAATCTTTGAAACAAAAAGGCGGTCTCTAGGGGCAATACAGTAAGTTGGCCAAAACACCATATTGGTCCGAAAACTCGGTCCTTTTGCCTCATATTTGCTCAATTATTCAATTATTCACATGAAACTACATTTTTAAACATTAATTAAACATTTAATTACTGAAATAGTGGCAAATATGCAACAAAAACATCAAAATACACTATAAAATTCATCCATAACACTTCGCATTCAGGGATTTTTATTTCTTTTTATTTTATTTTTGTGAAATATTTGGAATAGTCATAAACACAACCAATTCTCTGTGGGATCGACCTTGGCTTGCTTTGCTACACAGTAGGTTAGTTAGGTATTTTATTATTTGGTGAGCCAGTGATAGGCATCATTGCTGGGGAGTTGATCCTTGGGTTTTAGCTATTTGGAGTATTGTTTTTGTTTTTGTTGATATTGTTCATCTTGTCTTCTATTTGTTTTAGTTTCATAGCTTTTTCTAATTTTTAGACATTTTAGCCATATGCATCATTATCAATATGCTTTTCATTCTAATTTTTCTTACTCTCATTATTCTGATAACGACTTCCAATTTCTTGCTCCTTTTAGGTTGAAGCATCAAGTGGCAAATTTAACATCTATTGAACCAAGGGAGGTTCTAATATTAGTTTTGATGATAACAAAACATCATTATTACTAATGATGTGAGTTTATATGGTGAAATTCAAAGATAGGTTATTTCAAGATGATTCCATATTTGAATGGCTAAGATGAAGCTAAAGGAAGAAAAAAACATATGGAAGTAACAAGACCTTATTTAAGGTGTCTCACATTAAATTGTAAGTTTTATTTATTGTAAAATTGACCTAAGAGCTCAATTTTAATCATGCATTGTTCATAGTTTTTAAAAGAGGTATAAAGTTTCATAACATAATCATTGAATCATTTTTATTATTCATATGCTCTAAAATTATTTTTTAAATCTTATTTGAATTATTATTTAATGTTTGGATAGTTAAGAATTTCTTTAGCCATTTATTTGCATTTTTAGAATTAAAATTTGTTTGATTTAAGCCCCTTTGTTGACATACCTCAAATCTGTCCACATCTGAATATCATCGTTTAATCTGATTTTTCAGTACACAAATAATTTTTTATTGATTCAAAATTATCATACACATTTGTTCTAAGGTCTTAAGAGTGTACTTGAATTTTATTTCATTTTTTAAGCGCTTAAAACATTGATTGAAGCTTTAAGAAGACATGTTACTTAGAGTTGTCTCCAAGACTTCTATATTTCCTTATTTAGAATTAAATTAGGATAAACCATAAAACGTTTAAGAAAAAATGCAAGGAGCATCAGAACAAAACCCTGTTAGCCTCCTAGACCTTTCAAAACACTTAACTCATGTTTTTTAGCTCTTAAAATTAAAAACTGATAGATCAAATTCTGTAATCTTTTTAAGCTATCTTTCTCTCCATTGTTTTAGTTTTTCCTTATCCCTATCATCTTAAATCTGTTTGGTTAATTCAAAATTTGTGTTTTCTATTAAAATAGTGCTTATTATTGTAATTGATCATAGTTTATAATTTATGAGTGATTATACTGTTAGACTGGAGCATAAACTCTCAAACGTACCAAATTTATTTTTGTCTGTTTAGATCTATTTTAGATATTGATTTTTGATAAATAAATCAGTTTCCAAAATTTTTATTTTAAGTTTTTCCATTTTATTACTATTTATAAAAGGTGTGTGATTTTTATTTTTATTTTTGGAAGATTATTTGTTCATTTTAATGTCTGTTCAGTTCAGAAGTGTTGAATTTGTCTAGAATTATCTGTCACAACTTTCAACATTTTTCTAGACTTCTTAATCAATTACTAAAATCGTGGAACAATTATTTTATGACTTATCAAGTTCTATAGAGTGTCTTAAATTTTTGTTTCGAATTATTGGAAGGCTATTTGAGTTGGTGTAAAAATCGTTTTTCAGATACACTTAAATGGTCACTATTTTTCTATTCTTGTGTTAACTACATATATTTATTATATAAATTAGTTTTGGGTCTATAAGATTTCTGTGATTAGGTTTTTTATGATCTTAGTGTTATATAGGTATTTTTATTTTTATTTTTTTGCACCTATAGCTTCTTTTTAGGCTTCCTGTATGTAGACTACTCAAATCTGTCTAGATTTCATGTGATTGCTTTTATGCATATATTTGAGTATTCAAATCTGATTTTTTTGCTTCCAAATTACAGTTTTCTAATTTATTTAATTTTCACATGTATTATTAAATATTTAATTAAATTTTAAGAGGCTTATTTGATTGTTTGAAAGTATCAATTTTCTTTTCTATCAAATCTATCTAGATTTGGATTAAGTGAACATTTAAAATTATGTTTCATTATCATACAAGTTTTTATGTGCATCAAATCTACCATATTAATCTTATTTATTGTTCATTTCTGTGATTGATCATTAATTCAATTTTTGAAAGCATTGGAGCCTTTAATTTGATTGTGCCTTAAGTGAATCATATTCAAACGTGTCCTTAGTTACAAAAAAGGGGGTATTTGCATTGTCAGGTTAGTTAAGTGTGTCAAGGCTTCTATTTTCCATATAAAAATTAAGGTTACTATTAACCTTTCACAAGAAGATTGGAAAGGCTTCTCTTTTCCTCAAAAGATAGGGTAGTTAAAGCTCCTCTTTGGCTAGAAAAATATTATTCTGTGGAGACTACTATTTGCCTAGAAAAAGATTGGTGGTGAAGGCTACTCTTTTCCTAGAAAAAAATTGTAATTTTTTTTTACTTTATTTAGTAAAGAAAATTATCCAACAAGTAGTTTGAGAGGAGACATAGCTTGTCTTTCTAGTAGGCTAACTTCTTTAACAAACTATGTACCTTACCCTCTCTTCTCTACTCTCTCTAATTATTGTAATATGTGTTATCATTTTAGCATTTACCCTTGCATATATCATTAAATCAAATTGGTTGGGTGTTAAGTTTTAGTTCCACAATAAAGTTTTTTTAACACTTAATTCACCGCCTTATTAAGTTCTTTTAGGTCATACAACTAGTATTAGAGCTTGGTCTCACATTAATGTTAGTTTCTAGCAAAAATGTGAGTAAACATTCATTATGGCACATTTCATAGGTTCATCTAGTCATGAGGGTCAAAACATTAGTAGGACACCTTTATTTGATGGAAATGTTTATTTATGATGGAAAACTAGGATAAATTTTTTCCTTCAATCCAAAAATATTAAATGATGGGATATAGTGAGTGAAGGGCCATACATTCCTACTAAAATAGCAAATGGTGAAAACATTCTTTAAGTGAAAGATGAGTGGAATGTAGAAGATGAAAAGCTAGTTTTACTAAACAGTAAAGCTGTTCATATTCTATTTTGTGCATTAAGTAGAAATGAATTCAATAGAGTGTTTATATGTCAAATAGCTAGAGATATTTGGCATATATTAGAATTCACTCATAAAGGTACTAACTAGGTGAAGGACAGTAAGATGTCGTTGCTCGTTTCCCAATATAAACTATTTTCAATGCATCATGATGAAATTATTTCTTGCATGTATGCTAGATTCATTTAAATCGTAAATGCTTTAAAGGGCTTAGGAAGATCATATTCAAATGTTGAACTTCTTAGAATGATTTTTAGGTTTTTACCAAAAGCATGGGAGGCAAAGATAACTGCCATCCAAGAGGCTAAGGACCATAATGTTTTACCTTGGGATGAATTATTAGTT
>JAOXYD010239073.1:0-17272 GCA_028565735.1 Pinacopodium congolense | reverse complement strand
ATTTAAGAAAAGTTTACATGGTTGATGCATAATTTATGTTTACAATGCAAAATATACGTACCTTGTGTTTTGGTTGCATAGTAAGCATTTATGAATCAATAAGTCTTTTTGTTATATAATTTGTGTTTCTAAATCATAATATGTGAAACATATGATTTTCATGTAATATATCGATAAATATGTGTTCTGATGTGATATATGTATGATGTGTATTTTTAATTTAAAATGCATAATATATGTTTTTGATGCATAAAGATGCATATTAGCTATTTTATGTATAATGTCTATGGTATAGGAAAATGTATATATTTAAAGCATAGAAATTGCATAATATGTGTTTGGTCACGTATTTCATGCATTCATCCCTTCACATGCATAATTGTCCCATAATGCATGATTGCATTCATTTAGGGGGAGCATTATATACAATTGGTTTTTTTTTAAAGAAACATGAATTAAGGAGAGTAAGTTTTAAGAATCAGTTACAATTGGTCGATATCTTTGCTTAAAAAATGTGTGATGATAGATTTCTCTTGATAAGGAGATAATTGGGCATGATTGATGGTACATCTCTTTGATTGTTACGTATTGATGAATGTTTTTCCCCTTATGATCTAGGTTCTAATATATGTTTTCTTTTATTCTTTTTGATAATGTAAAAAAGGGGGAGAAATATATGTGATATTGCTCTTATGCTCAAATTTTTATAATTTATAGATTGCATAAGTTGAGCAGGAGCTTTAGAAAGTTTATGCATGAATTAAGGGGAAGCATTAGACATGTGCTAAGAATTTGCCATCTTAAAATGTGTTTTATTCTTTATATGATATCATATGTTTTGTCATCATCAAAAAGGGGGGGGGGATTGTTGAACCAAGGGAGGTCCCAATCTTAGTTTTGATGATAACAGAACATCATTATTACTAATTATTTCAGTTTGCATTGTGAAAGTCAAAGATAGGTTTATTTAAAGATGACTCTATGTGTAAAGCTTAAAGTTCGGAGGGCTAAGATGAAGCTAAAGGAAAAACAAGAGTTATAGAAGCTACAAGACCTTAGTTAGGGTGTCTTGTATACAATTTCAAGTTTCACTAATTGTTTAATTGATCTAGGGTTCAAGTTTGATCATACATTGCATATAGTTTTTTAAAAGTGACATAAAGTTTCATAACATAGTCATTGAATCTTTTTTATTGTTCATATGGTCTAAAATTATTTTTTAAATCTTATTTAAAGTCTTATTCAATGTTTAGATAGTTAAAAATTGCTTTAGCCATTCATTTGGTTTAAGCTCTTTTGATAACATGCCTTAAATCTATCCACATTTGAATTATTATCATTCAATCTGATTTTTCAGTACTTAAATCACTTTTTATTGTTTCAAAATTATCATACACATTTTTACTAGGGTTTTAAGAGTGTACTAGAATTTTAGTTCATTTTATTAAGCACTTAAAACATTGATTAAGTTCATTTTCAAGACCTTCTATAGGTCTTCTAAGAAGTAATCAATTGTGGTACCAAAAATAAAAGAGTCGTCGATAAAAACTTTTATGAAAGTTTTTATTATGTCAAAAATATTGTGATAATATAGTGTCGGAAAGTAGCTAGAGCGTTACATAACAAAAATGCATGTAACAATATTAAAAAGTGTATAAGAGTAGGTAAAAGTAGTCTTTTCCTAGTCTTTTGAGATAATAAGAATTTGCTTAAATCCAGAATAACTATCTTTGGTATAATGATAGCTAAGTCTAGCCAATATTTCTTTGAATTAATCCATGAAGGGTGAAGGAAAGTGATCCATATGAGTAGGCTTATTCCACTTCCTATAATCAATACACATCTACCATTCCGTGACCTTTTTAATGGATATCAAATCTTTTTGATCGTTGGTTATGTAAATAGTCCCTCATGTCTTGGATATCATTTGCCCTATACTTACCTATGCAAAATCTAGGGAGCTTGACTACCTCATTCTTAAGTTCTCCTTTATATTTCAGCTTAATCAATGTTGAGGCTGCACTAATGACTTACTACTCTCTTCCATAAATTTTTTTTGGTGCATATAGAGGAGCTCATCTCCTTAATATCAACTATCATCAATCCTATCATGCCTTTATTTGCTCTCAAAGCCCTTAACAACCTCTCCTCCATATTTTCTATCATTTTACAATAAATAATAATAAGTAATTGTAAAGAAGGGTGTAAATGCATACTTCAGAAGAGTGGACAGAGGTTTGGGATCAAGAGTGGTAGGTTATTTAAGGGAAGGATTTGGAAGGCCTTAATTAGTCTATATAAAAACCTATACTTTCTAAACTGAATCTAATTTAATGACTCCTTCCCAACCTCTCGCTATCCTAATGCATCTTTCTTATCTAACTTCAAATCTTACGAGTTTATCAATACTTTTTGCAATGGCTCTACATATAGAACAATCTGAGGGTCACTCTCTATATGGATAATGTCAATGAAATTGCAAGAGTCTAAGGCATAAGGATGTATCATCACTTTAAATACTTTAAAAATAATTTCTTTATCCTAAATTCTTAGGATGAGCTTTCCTCCTTATACATCAATGAGCATCCTTGCAATAGCTATCAAGTGTCTTCCCAACATGATGGGCACCTTACAATCTTTCTAAATATTTAAAACTGGGAAATCTATAGGAACCATAAATTTATTAACTTTCGCTAGCATATCCTTAAAGAGTCCCCTTGGATATGTAACAAAGCAATTAGCCTATTGTTACAAGAATATTATAGGCTTAGGCTCCTTTAGTCCTAATTTCCTAAAGATAAGTATAGGTATCAAATTTATACTCACTCCAAGATCTATTAGAGCTTTATTTATTCATAAGTTACTTTTTATACATACGATTGTGAAGCTCTCAAGTTTTTTAAGCTCTAGAGGTAACTTTCTTAACAAAATTATAGAGTATTCCTTATTTAGCTTAACAATCTTATATTCCTCAAGCTTCGTCTTATTCAAATGTATATCCCTTAATAAATTAACATAAAAGGCATTTTTACTAGTACATTAAGAAATGGAATATTTATGTGTAACTTTGATGATGATGTGTATATTCAATGTTAATGCCAAGTTTAAATTAAAAAAACTAAGTCTATATTATGCACAATTATAGATAAGTACACCTATCATTTTTCTTAATATATTAGTGAGTTAAGTATCGATCCTAAATTATACTCTAATTATACATCTTTGAGGAATGTTTTCATAATGATTACCTTAGGTTTGAGAGGTAATTTTATGTGATTTAGGTGGACATTTGGTTATCTTTGTATAAGATGTTGCTCGTGTGATTTTAAAAGATTGTTTATGTTTTATAAGACTTTGGTGAGTGTTTTAATGCACTTTTGAAGTTAGAATAGATGTGTAATCAAATTAAAGAGTTAGACCATCAAGTTATAAAGTTCCACATCAAATATCAAGGCCATAGGATAAGCTATAAAGAGTTCAGTAAGAGAACAACAAGAGAAGCTAAAACATGCATTAGCTCAAGTACAAGGGAATTTAATGAGCAATTGGATGAATTTTTTGAGTTGTAATGGTTGCGAAATGAATTTTGGGAGTAAGCTCATCATAGTATTAAGTTCTACACCAAATTTAAAAATCCAAAGGACAAGTGATAAAGAAGTTATAGAAAAAGAATTAGAAGGGAAAAAAACTAAAAAAGTTAGAAAAGCTGTGTGGATAGTTTAAAATTTACAAATAATTGCACAAATGGGCCATGGTTATGGCCTAGGCTATATCCATATTAGGGAATCATGCTTTTTAACCTTAAATTAAGTCTTTTATCATTGTCTATGTTTCCTTGAACGTCCATAGCCACCACTAAGACCTTAAGGGAGATTCCTAATCCGTCTTAATAAGATATTGAGCAAAAGTGAAGGGGGATTTGACCAAGATTGGTTTTCTAACAATAATCATATAGGAGTCAAAGTATTGAACCACCTTTCTTTATGATTGTTTTTATTGTGTTATTTATGGTTGTGACTTAATTTTCGTATAGGATCTAGATTGTTTTGAACCATAGGTGTAGTATTTCTTTATTCCTTTGATTTAACATTGAATTTCTATATTTGTATTGGATTTATTCATAGAGTTAATAACATTGGCTTTTTGATTGTTTTACAAATGTAAACTTCAATTCCAATGCTTTTGATTGTTATACGAATGTAAACTTCAATTCCAATGGTGTGATTCCATATGATTAGAATAAGGAATCAAATGTATGGCTAGAACAACCCATAAATGATGGATCTTGTTTTGGAGACCTAGAGATAGGCTTACATGTGAGGTTCGAATTATGTGTGAACTTAATCAAAATAATAGACTTTATAAAGCACACTAATGCATTCAAATGAAATTTGAGACAAAGAGAACTTTCACTTAACGTATCAATTTGAACATAATTATATCACTTGAGAGAGAGTGTAATTTAACTTATGGAACCTATGGTCTAAGATAATTTAGTGAATCTATTAAATTAAGGTTGAATAATGATTATGAATATATCTTAGGGGGATTAAATACCTAGATCTTAATGTCGTTATTACTTGTTAATTCTTATGATTTTGTCCTTGGATTTATCTTTAGTTATTTCATTTATTTTTTTATTCAATAAATTAATCAATAATCCTTTGAGTAGGTTATATAATAAGGATAGACATTCTATAGTAATAACAATCCTTATATATCAAAAACTTAGACTGACACTAGCTATACTACACACTAGCATATGTAGCATGCTATTAAGTTTTTAGTGCTGTTCCTAACGATTGTTTTAGTTATTAGGAATGTCTACTCTTTGCTAAGCTTCTTTCCTTTCATTTTATTTCACTTTAATTTAAAAAATCTTTTATAGGTCTTATGTTTTGAGTTTTTAAGTGCAGCTAGTTATTGTAATGGCATGGAAAAGTAATTAATGGCTAGACTATTAGTGGCAATATGACCAAAAAGTTTTAGTTGATAGATGGAGAATTGATAAGATGTTTATGATAGCCATTGGAGCAACACCTATAACATGTCATGGACTAATTTAACTTATTTTAAGCAACCTTTATTGGACTATTATTAATAGTATGGAGATGAGTTAAGACTGAGAGAGCTATTAATGAAGGTTGTATCTACATTAGAAGCTAAATTCAAAGTTATAGAGACCTCCATTCATAACTTGACAACACAAGTTCAGCAATTTGTTCAACAAAAAGAAGAATTAAGGTTGATAGAGATATTAATCAAGGTTACATCTACTCTAGAAGCTTGATTTAAGGTTAGAGAGACTTCCTTAGACAACTTGGCAATACAGTTAGGGCAATTGGCTAAATTGATTATAGAATAAGAGTATGCACATTTGCTCACCATTATATAAGTAGAGCTAAGGGAGCGAGATAAGAATGAATTTACAATAAGTGAGGGGGAGATACTAGTTTAATTGTATGAGGAAGCAATAGAAGATGATGTCATAGTTCTTAAGGAAGACAATTAGGTACCTTTTTGCCTTGATTTTATTATAATCACAATTTTTTACTACAAACAAGCAATTGGATATCAAGATATATTTCCAAAGTGCCTAACATAATCTAAAGGAGGTGAATGAGGACATCAATTGGTAGGTGTTACAGCTCATGTAGTTATGGTGAGTTATCTAGTTTTTTAGGAAATCAGTCGAAGGTATGGATTAAGAAAGAGAATCATAATTCTCTAGCATTAAGGTTGAACAAACAAGCCTTAAAGAATTTCTTATTGGGAGGCAATCGAACATGTATTTGATAACTTTTTAATTGTTTATTGCTTTGATTTTTAAGACTAATTGCATTTAGGTTTTAACGTGTTTAGTGTGATTACATTTGCATGCGAGGTCTTTGAGTTTATTTTTCAATCTTAGTTACCAAGTTACTTCATTAGTGAATGATCTTGTTTAAGGATAAGTTTTCAATAATGGCGGTTTTGATGAATAGCTTGAGTTAATTATCGCTTATGGATGTTGATGCCTTTAAGAATCACTTGTTGATGTTAAGCTCTCTACAAGTGATTTTTTTTATGATAATTATGGTATGAAATGTTGAGGGAATTAAGAGAGAAACCTATCATACTTTTAACTGATTATAGAGAGTTTTTTTTTTAATTTGGGAATATTATTTTCATGGGTGCCTAATGAGGTTTACATGTTGAGTGTGATTAATCACCTTCGTATCTTTCCCTTTATGGTTAATTGATGAATTTAGCATGCTATTCTCATACTTAGGATTAATAGTTAATAAGTTTAAATGATTTATAAGCCTTGGAATTAAGCAATTATACACTATATTAGACGGCTTAATTTTTTGAGTACAACTATCATTCGAATATTCATTATAATGCTTATAGATAGTTATATGGCTTATGGATTATAGGTGTTGGACATAGATATGATTAGTCCTACCTACGCTAGTGGTTTTTATAGCAAACTTAATTGAGAAGCAACAAGAAATAGACTAAAGATTGAAAACTTAATTAACAAGTAGTAAAAATCATTTTTTTGAACTATAGATGTCTTTCACATCTAACTATACTAAATAACCTCTCTTTTTTTTAATGGTAGTTCCAAAGAAACTTACTTCTCTATCAAAATATTGTATTCAAAAAAATATTTGTAAATGAAAAGGATATTTAGTAGCGTTAAAAACTTTTTCATTAGTGAAATCTCTTTCTACTAGTAATTCAAAAAGTTTTTCGAATGATAAATAAAAAATAAAACGTTGAAATAATTTAACCCCCTTTGAGATGTGAAAAAATATAGTTTTTATTATTTCTAATTTTAATGATTGTTTTATATATTTTTATATTATAAATGTTCTATATTATAAATATCATATTATAAATATATTGCTATATGGAATTATATTTCTATATAAATATAATATTTATGAATGAATTTCAAGACTTGCTACTATGTTTGCTTCATTTTCTCTTTCTAGCTGCTCAAAATCATCGATTAATTTGTAGACTTATTGCATTGAAGTTGGCATTTTAACTTGTTTAGCATGATTACATTTGCATGTGAGGTCTTTGAGTTTCGTTTTCAATCTTAGTTACCAAGTTACTTCATTAGTGAATGATATTGTTTAGGATAAGTTTGCAATAATGGTGGTTTTGATGAATAGCTTGAGTTATTTTTCATCTATTGATGTTTGATGCTTTTAAGGATCATTTGTTGATGTTAAGCCCTTTACAAGTGATTCATTTTTATGATAATTATGGTATGGAGTGTTGAGGGAATCAAGAGAGATATCCATTGTATTTTAATTGATTATGGGTAGAATGTATTGTTTTTATTTAGGAATATTATTGTCATAGGTGCCTAAGGAGGTTTACATGTTGAGTTTGATTGATGAGCACCTCCTTATCATTTGTTTTTATTTAGTAATATTATTATCATAGGTTCCTAAGGAGGTTTATATGTTGAGTGTGATTGATAAGCACCTCCTTATCTTTTTAGTTATGCTTAATTGTTGAATTTAACATGCTATTCTCATACTTTGGATTAAATAGTTAATGAGTTTAAATGAATCATAAGTCTTGCAAGTAAGAAATTAGACACTATATTACATGGCTTATCTTTTGAGTACAATTATCTTTTGTATGTTCATTATAATGCTTATAGATAGTTATATGGCTTATGGATTATAAGTGTTGGGTATGCATATGGTTAGTCCCACTTACGCTAGTGATTTTTGCAACTTAATGGAGGAGCAGTAAGCCATGTGGAGTTATTTATATTGTTTTCTCATTATGATCCATCCTCCTGTAATGATGTATAATGGAATTAGAATTCACAATCAAAAATTGAATTTTGTTTTTCTTTTATTTTTATTTCCATTTCATTATAGATCTTTACCATTTGCATCACGTAGGGTTTCTCTTTTTGTTGTTTTTACTTTAGTTTATTTTATCATTATTGGTCTAATCCCTTAGAAAAACTTGTACTTTAAATTTATTCTTCAGGTAATGGATAAGCAAGCTTTGATCATAGTTTTTTCCAAGTTCTCAATCACATAGAATGGACTACAAGCCTTTAAATTCATGTTTACAAATTAAACTTCACTATTTAGGGGAGTCACGTTCTCTTTCCCTTTTAAAACTTTGGGTGCGTTAATTACTTTCAATCTCCAAACTAAGAGCAATTTGGTTTAAGGAGGGTTAATGAACTTCATTAGCTATTTATATATCAAACTTGATTTTTTGTGAGTTTAATAGGGATAAATTGAACATTTAATCTTAAAATAATTGAAATTATGAGTTGATTGTTAATTATGCTATTTAAATTGAATTGGTGTTCTTGACTTAGATGAGTATTGATCAATTCTTCAATAATTTCTAACCTCAACTTTTTTCTTTTTTTCTTTTTTATGTTAAATGGCTTGTATATGTTGTGATTACCTTTATGTGTGATATCATGTATCTATGAAAATTTCATATAAATTTTTTTGTGAATTGCAAATAAGATTTATAGTATTCATTGAGAATTGAAAACGAAACATACATGTGATAAAGTGAGCAAAATAATTTTCACTCTATTGGCTTCATATCGATAAAAAGATTAAAGTATATGAGTAGAGTTAGTAGCCATATGTAATTATGATCTAACTAAGTAATTGGGGGAGTTCATGAAAAAATATTCACTTTTGAATCAAAAGGCAAGATAACATTGTAAGCAAGTCAAAAAGGGTAACCAAGTTAGGTAACTGGGGACGTTCATGACAAGGTACTTGCCTTCGGGTCAAAATATAAGGTGAATCCTGAAAAGTTCTCTAAAGTATAATTTAAATTATTTTTTGTGAGCTTTAAACACTGTTAAAAAATCAAACCAAACTAATTGGTTTAATATGATCAATTTAAAACTAGTCAATTTACTAGTTCAATTTTCCTTTAAACCATAAAAAATAAAAAATTGGCCGGTTTTTATCTAACTGGTTAGCTTGACCCGTCGATTCAACCCTTTTCAACCCCAACCCTACCCCTCTACACTTCTTCTTCTTCTTCTTCTTCTTTAATTTTTGTATTCTAACCCCATTCCTCCTCCTTCTCCAATTCCCTTACCTCCTCACCTTTTCCCCTTCTAATCATTATCCTCTTTCTTCTTATTGTTTTTATTATGAATTAGATCTATTATTTTCATTTTTATTCTTGTATGAAATTATTTATTTATTATACAACTTTTTGTTATATTTTTATTCAAGATGATAAACCTCAAAATGAAAATTTTTAATATAATAAATTTTTATTACTATAAATTAGTAAAAGATAAGACCAATTAATAATTTATACTTTTATTATTTTATATTAATTTAATATCAGTTTTTATAAAGATTTTGTACTAGATTAACCTCTAAGCCTTAAACCGCTTTCCTTATCAGTTTGATGTCCAGTTTGATTTTGAAAACATTAGTTTTAAAACATCCTAATCTTGCATAATGATTTATATTAAACTACTTAGATGGTCGATATTATGCATAAGGGTTTGTCTTTACTCACATTATGATCATGTGTCAATAAAAATGTTTTTATCATGAAAGAATTATGGCACGTAAGCTAAATAAAAGGCATTGTTTGATATTTATTTTTACTCAATTAATTTTCAACTTTTAAATGATGTTATTTTGAATGGACATCTAAGTCATTACTTGATGTCAAGTAATAGCTCAAGTATAGTGGTATTTAATAACACCCTAATTATACATCTTTGAGACATGTTTTCATAATGACTATCTTAATTTTGGGAGATAATTCCATACAATTTGGGTGTACATTTAATAAATCTTTGTATAAGATGTTGTTTATGTGATTTTCAATTATTTTTTATGTTTCTTACAACTTTGGTGACCATTTAAATGCATTTTTGAAGTTATAAGAGATGTTGAATCAAATTGAGGAGTTGGAGTATCAAGTTATGAAGTTCTAGCATCAAATATCAAGACCATAGGATAAGCTATAAAGAGTGCATTAAGAGAAGAGCAAAAGAAGCTGAAACATGAATCAACTCAAATACAAGGGACTTTGGTGAGCAATTGGATGAAAATTTTTAGTTGTAATGATTTTGGAATCAATTTTGGGATTAATAAAATCATGTTATTGAGTTTGAAACCAAATTTAAAGGCCATAGGATGAGCGATAAAGAAGTCATAGTGAAAAGACCGAGAAGAAGAAAAAGTTAAAAAGTTAAAAAATCTATTTAGAAGCCATGCCCTGGAACACAGTTGTGTCCTAAGCTAAGTAAAATGTGTAGATAATTGCATGGAATGGACCACATAAGGGAATCATCCTTTTTAACCTACAATTAGGTCTTTTCTCATTGTCTTTAGTTCCTTGAACATCCGTAGCTACCACCAAGACCCTAAGGGAGATTCATAAAGCCATATTAATAAGATTTTGAGTAGAGGTAAAGGGGGAGTTAGATCAAAACACCAAGAAAGTGAATATCAATACTAGTTTTCCAATAATAATCATAAAGGAGTTAAAGGATTCAAGCATCGTGAACATAAGCTTTTCTATCCTATCTTTGTTTATGATTGATGCTGTTGTTTTCTTTATGTTTGGGACTTAATTTTATTATGTTATCTAGATTTTTATGAACCCAATATTTCTTTATTCCCTTGATTTGAAATTGAATTTCTAAATGTGTATTGGATTACTTTATGAAGTTAATGACATTGGTTTTTTATTGTTATATGAATGTAAACTTCAATTCCAATAGTGTGATTGCATTTATTTAAATTGAGAACTCGAATGTATAGTTTAGATCAATCCATAAGTGATGCGTTTTACATGGAGACGTAGAGATAAGTTTTCATGAGATGTATAGATTAGGTATGAAGTTAATAAAAACAATAGGATCTATGGAATGAATTTATGCATTCAATTGATATTTTAAGATAGAGAGAACTTTCTCTTAACTTATTAATTTGAATAGAATTTCATAATTTGAAAGAGATTGTAATTTAACTTAGGTCTCCTATGGTCTAAGATAACCTATAGAATGTATTGAATCAAAGTTGAATGATGAATACAAAAACATCTTAGGAGTATTAATTACCTAGATACTAAATTCATTGTTGCTTTTTAATTCTTATGAGTTTGTCCTTAAACTTGTCTTTAGTTATTTAATTTACTTTCATTATTCAATAAATCAATCAATCATCCTTTGACTAGGTTAGATAACAAGGATAGGAATTCTCTAATAATCACAGTCCTCGCGGATTGAAAACCTAAACTCACACTAACTATACTACATTATGATAAGTGCATTTTCCTTATTGAGTGTTTTATATTATTAATTTGTGATTCTTGGTTTATTTTTATTTAAAAATTAGGCATATGCAGCATGCTATCAATCCCATATCGAAGTATTAATGAGTACTAAAATGAATATTGAGCTACTAGTTAACCTATCAAATTTATAAATTAAATCAAATATTAAAAATAGTTAGCCTAAATTATATGTTAGCAATCAATGCATTGATATTAAGAAGTTAAGGAATAAACTTGATCCAAAGGGTTCAATGATGTAAGAATAAGCCCATATTGTAATAAAATAAGACAAATCATGAATTCAACAAATTATAAAATTTGAAAAATGTAGCAATATATAATTTTTCAAAATAAACACAGTATCTTTCTCACTTAAACCAAATTTCTAAATGTTTTTACATTGAAAACATTCATGATCAAGGAAAAAAATGAGTGTTTCCTAGTTTTAACTACACTACAAGTATGCAGGTCATAATTTATGGTATAATTGATATCAATCCTATGAGGATTGATTCTAAACATCCAACAATCTGAATTGCACTTTGTTTAAGGTAAACAAAAAGTATAAAAACTGAAAATTAATCTAAACTAAAGAAACTTGAATGAATTTAATCGCAGGAGAAAGCAAAACAAAGTAGATACTCAAGAATAGAGACATAGGGTTTATTCTATCTTTGTTTATCAATCCCACAAGATAACATCGCTATATTTATTTATTTTTCATTTTTTAACATAAATATCCTGAGAGTCTTGTATGCAAACATTAGTTAACAATAAACCAATTAATATTGACAAATTTAATCAAAGAACACAATCAAAACCATAATCAAACACATATGCAACACAAGTTAGACTAACTACAAAAAAAACATGCTAAATTTAACGTCATTAGCTTAACTCATGTTTAATTTTGACTTTACAAAATAAGAGAAGGGAAAGAGAATACTTTCCTTTCTTTTGGTAGAAATTCTCCAAGGTACAATTTGCCATGTTGCCCAATTGCCTTAAACTTTGTTCCCTTGGAGTCTTCCACCTTAAGCTCCTTATGCTTGTAGATTTGAGTAATTTCTAATAGTTCTCTCCCCCAAGACTTTTACTTGGAAACAATTTCAACCTTGCTCTAAGCCTCTTCTTTCCTAACTTAACCATTTTTCTATTTGTTGCAAAGTCGTTTTTGTCAAAATGATAATATGTAGTGATTTGTTCTCACCTAAGGAGACATGTTTTTAGTATGAAAGTAAAGATATTAATGTGAGAATGAGAAGTATGACCAAGGAGAATGGACTAGGAGCCTTCATTCATACTAAAATTCTCAATTTCATCTATTATCTAACTCCTCCTCCTTCTCAACTTCTTCAATGGCTTTAATATTCATTTCTTCAACACAATTCACTCCTCACTCCTTCATACGCTCTTTAATCACATGTATTTTCATGTAAGCACTACTTATTCATGTCTTGTTCTTCTAAATTCCACCTACTCATCACTAATCCTAAGGACTAACTTCCTTTTATATAAATCTACTAACGCTCTTCTGGTATTCATAATTGATTGGCCAAGAATTAATGGATAGTTTCTATCTTCCTCATAATCCAATACCCCAAAATCCATTGGAATGATGAATTTATCTACTTTAATAGACACATCTTCCACCACATCAACTGACTTCTTGATTGACTGATCTACTAACTATATAAGAATGGACGTTGGCTTCATTTTTCCAAGCTCCAACTTCCTGAAAATTAGCAATGGCATTAAGTTAATACTAGCACCAAGATTACATAAGCACTTTAAAAATTCTAAATCACCAACAACACAAGGGATAGTAAAACTCTCTAGATGCTTCAACTTGGATTTATATGATTGGAGATGGATTTGTAACTTTCTTTTAATGATACCATTTGATTATCCTCCCAAGTTCATTTATTAGTTAGGATATATTTATGGAAATTTTCATACTTTGGCATGTTCTCCAAAGCCTCCACTAAAGATAGATTGATTTGTATTTTTTTAAATTCTCCATATATTTTGCAAATTGGACATCCGTCTGGTTCTTCTTTAACTTTTTTAGGAATGGAATCTTAAGGATGTAAGGTAGTAGTGGTACATATGGCTTGGGTTCCTTCTCTTCCTCTTCTTTTTCTTAGCTATCTTCTTTGTTGGGATCAACCTTTTGCTCTACTTGTTCATCTAGTTCTTTTCCACTTTGTAGTGTGATGGCTTTTAGCTACACTATTTGATTAGATTTTTTATTACTCGAAATACTCCTTACACTCTTTATTAATAATACATTGGCTAGCAGCCCAACTTAAACCTCTAAATTGTAGATGGAAGAGGCATGACTCCTTGCTATTTGACTATATTCTTCTTTCATCCTCTTTTACATCTCTTATTGGCTATTAAACTTATATATGAGCACATCCATAAGCATGTCCATCTTTGATTCAAGTGCTTCAAGCCTATCTTGTTGAAAGGATGATGGCCTTGTACTCCCAGATTACTACCTGCATTATTAGTTCATGAAAAGTTTGGGTGGTTCTTCCACCATAGATTATAATTACTAGAGTAGGGGTTATTACCTGGCCGTCTTTGTGGTAATCCCATATAGTTGACTTATTTTGTCTCATTGGTTGTCATCATGAAGCACTTTATAATTACATGACTCTATTAGCCATACAACTTGCTCCCATAATGTACTACTTTAAAAAATTACGATTAAGTAGCATATAAGCTATTCAATTAGTTAACCAATGTTGACATCTGAGTAGGTAGTCACTAAATCCATGGAAATAACACCCTTTTGCTCGTTAAGAGATGGTTGCCTACTCCTTTTTGTACTCCAAAAGCAACTATTAATTTCTATCTCTTATAATAGGTCATGAGTTGTATCTATTGTCTTTTGTATAAGAGATGTCCCAGTACAGATGCTCTAGCTGCTGCATCTATAATACCTCGTGTCTGTGTGGTGACTCTATCATAAAATGTTTCCATTAGGAATTCCCTCAGTAGATTATGGTAGAGGAAACTCTTTTTCAAGTCCTTTAACCTTTCCATGTTTTATATAAAGAATCACTTTCACTCTGATGAAAATTTTTTATCTCCTTAATGATTTTGGTTGTCTTTGTCATTGGAAAGTACTTAGCTAGAAAGGCCTGTACTAGTTGATCCCATGTCGTAATATTCTCTAGATTTAAAGAGTTTAACAAAGCCTTAGCTCAGTCCTTAAAGGTAAAAGAGAATAGCCTCATCTTTAAAACATCTTCTGATAGCCTATTATATCTGAAAGTGTCGCGGATTCCTAAGAAGTTGACCAAATGAGCATTTGAATCTTCATTGGCCAAGCCTTATAATTGCATGTTTGTCTACGACATATTTAATAATGCTGGCTTAATCTCAAAATTGTTGGCTTGTACTGGAAGTCTTGGAATTCTCTATTGATTAGCGTTAAGACTAGGTCTCATAAAGTCCATAAGAGTTCTCTAATGCTCTCCTATATTTCTTTGTTCCACCATTGTTGTGTTAATTTCTTCTTGACACTTTACTCATCTAAGTTCTCTTTCGTGCTTCGTGATGTTTGAAAATCCAGTGTACTCTATCTTACATGAACTCTTAGTCACTATTGTATTCATGCACTTGAAATCACAAAATAAAAGTGTAAAAGAAATTTCTAAATCAAAAGAATTCAAATCGAATAAGATATTAAAATTACAATCCCCACCACACCAACGCTAAAAACTTATTTGCTAGTTTTAGCTACATTGCAAGTATACAAATCGTAACTTATAGCATAACTAATATTGATCCCATGAGGATTGATTCTAGACACCTAACAATCTAAATTGCACTTATTTTAAGGTAAATGAAAAGTACATAAACTGCAAATTACACTAAACTAACGAAACTTGAATGAATGTAATCATAGAAGAAAACGAAACAAACTAGATACTCAATAATGGAGACTTATGGGTTGTTATATCCTTGTTTATCTTCCTTTCACCCTATTGATTTCATTTTTTTATCCTAGATATCCTATGGTTTGATTACCCTCTCTTAATATCTAATCAATTAATCCCAATTAAAATACTTAAGAGCTAAATCATAATCTCTCAGTTTATAATACTACTCCTAAACAATGCAATTATATTTGAAGCAATCCTAAGGAAAATTAACAAGTAATTAAGATGTCTCTTCAATAACCAATTAATCAATTAATTGAAAGTCTGTTAAGCTACTAGCCCTCGTTGTGCACACTAACTCAAATAGATCAAAACAATCTCTCGATTTGAAGTGAATATAAGTTCAACAATTAACATAAATAACTATGCATTAAATCAATATAGTAAAAATTGAATAAAAAATTCAAGAACAATCCCTAAAATAGATTTAGCATTCCATAATCATGTTCAAACAAATAGGATTCAGATTAAATATAAAAAAGGATGTAAAAGAAAGATAAACTAATGAAGATGATGAAGCTCCAAAATAGCATAAAATGAAATTAAATAAGTCATCCCCACTAATTTTCCATATTAACTTTTCCAGCTTTCAATATTGGTCTGTCTTTTTGCTAAATATTCATTTACAGACCTCCAATTGTCATGATATTTGATATTTAGGCTCCTTAAATGTTATTCTAGGAACCTATAAAATATAGTAGCATTTAGGTCTCCATACATAAACCTAATGCTTTCCCAAAATCAGCTGTAAAAAATCTATTTTCCAAGTTAGCTTATTAAGATTTTTCCTTTGTACACTCTTCATAATTCATCATATAACTTTGATATTTGGTGTGGAGGCTCCTAAATTGATGCTATAAGTCCTCAAATTGATCCCACACCTCTTCTAGATCCAAAATTTCCTTACATGTTCACAAAAGTTTTATATAACCTGAACAACCATTAAAAGCAATATACGAAGTATCTTATTCAAGAATTAATCCAATATGCACCCAAAATCATTTGTAATTTCCTCTCAAACCTAAAGTAATGATCATGAATACATGCCTAAAAGATGTATAATTGGGTAATATCGATGAATACAACTAAATAAACCAAAGTAGAGATTTAGAATGTTCATAACCATGACAACTTCATGTCCAAGACTCATTAATCCTAGCCTCCCATTCCAAATGTCCTTTTTATCGTGAAACAAATTTCAAAAAAATGAAAAGAAACAATGAGAGAAACCAAAGTGAAGATTAGATAATGCTTATGAAAATAATAGTCCTTTTCTTCAAGACTTTTTACTTTCAACCTCCCCATCTAAGCTCCTTTGATATCCTTGAACCCCTTCCTCAATGGAATTGATTGTCTTCAACCTCTAAGTATCAAAACATTGATTAAAAGTATGCATAAATTTAAGTGGAGGTGACTAGAATATAGACAATAATAAGGAAGTAGACCAAGGCTTCCAAGCTCCCTCAAATTGAGTTTATAACATTCCTTATATATTATTGATGCCTCCTTAGGGTTTTGAGCCTTTAAAATGTTGGCATATAAATTTTTTTGTTTGGCTTAAAAGATTTCATTTTCACTACAAGCTGGGACCACAACAATGTTTGATAACTAAGGCACAATGGTGTCTTTTTTTATCACTTTT
The DNA here is from genome assembly GCA_028565735.1 of Pinacopodium congolense. Classification (NCBI taxonomy): domain Eukaryota; kingdom Viridiplantae; phylum Streptophyta; class Magnoliopsida; order Malpighiales; family Erythroxylaceae; genus Pinacopodium; species Pinacopodium congolense. The sequence continues at coordinate 361 of JAOXYD010239073.1, read as the reverse complement.
GTTCTTCTATCTTTAATTTTGCATCACAACGGTAGGCACTAGAACCACAACAAAGCCTTTATCTGGATGCATTATTCCTCTATATCTCTCTGGGTACACAAAAATAATAATTATATTAAACATGAAAACACTATTACTTTGATACCTTGTTCTTTTGTCTTAATTTAAGCACATCAACAGTGTTATGTAAGGAATAATGATGTCATTGTTTAACCAATGTTATGCTCTTGAAATTGTCTCCAATTTTGCTCCCTTTGTAATTTTCATCCTTTAAAGGCATCAAATAGCTAAACGTCACAAAAGCACATTATAAAAAGCCTAAATGATCAAATAATATGTAAAATTAAATAAGAAATGTATC